>RJWM01017838.1:0-7500 GCA_004363535.1 Dasyprocta punctata | reverse complement strand
TACAAATGAAATGTTCTAATTAGATTACTTGTGAAAGTTCATAGTAATTTAATGATTTTTTAAAAATGACATTTTGGTTTAATACTTTCTATAAGTTGAATTTATAATTCTAGATTTTCCTGGCTCAATCGAGGATTCACACCACTTTAGTGAATGTTAAATTCTAAGTACTGGAAATACCTAAAAGTAACTTTGAAGACGTACAAAATAGAACTTTTATCTAATTGGGTCTCATAAATGACCTGTCAATGGTAAAAATGTTCAAGGTTTAATAGTTGGATATTTCTAAACAGATTTTGAGTAATTGTCATGATATCATGTTATACACATAAATACGATTATTTCAGAGAATGAATCTCAAGTCAATTAACATGAATTGGGATTCCTCTAATTAAGCTAAAGATTTGACATGTTGTGCAGTGGTCTGTATAGTATTGTATTCTTAGAGCTCTGAGAGGATCTATAGTAGCGAGGACCCTCTACTATATTTCCTAACTCTCTACCCACTCCACTCTTGTTTCCTCATCTGGAGCACCATAATGTGTTATCTGGTTCATTCAAATTAACCTTTCTGGGATGTACTTGATTAAAGAACCTAGTGGAAAAGTTTCAAGTTTTGAAAATGTAAGTACGATGTATTATTAAAACACAAGCACATAAAGAATATCTTTTTAAAACAGTAACTATATGTCCCATCGCGTTTTCAGCAAATTTCAACATGCAAGGATTTTATTTAATTATGTCACTACCCTATACAAAATTATGGTTTGAAGTTAGACATAGGGGTTTGAGAGACAAAACTTTCAGTCATTCTCAATAATTATAATCTAGCCTTGATTTGCAACTGAATTTAAGAGTAACTTCCACTTCAGACTTAAATCATAATCTTGAAAATGCTGTACTTCATTTCTGTTTCAAGCCATGCTTCATGCTTCAACTGTGCTTCTCTCATCAACTTTCTGTCTACACAGAAATCAGAATTCTTGTCTACCTTCTTTGCTGTCTGTTCATATCACATCCTACTACGTGATGGACCACATTGGTAGAAAGGACCAGTTCATACATTGTTGATACCCTAAGAATTTTGACGTGTCAAACTTGTACTAATCTCACAGCCATTTTTTGGACCCATTTTTTTTTAAATTAATCACTCTTATCCTCAAAACTATAGAATGTTTGAGCCCTAAATGTGTTATAAAGAATACCCTTGCTTAAAGTTCCTATCGCACAGATCAGAAAAGAAGCGCATTCCAAATGTTTGAATTGGCATAGCCAAATAGACCATACACAGTGACTTCTAGAATAGTTCTTGGATCCATACTATATCTGTAATTCCATGTTAATTTAATTGCATTAATTACCTAAGTTCTTAACTCTTTTTAGTGGCCATTGTACTCGTCTTGGTGACTAGATTGTGAACGCTACAGATCAGGACACATACACACAGAGTAAGCACACAGTCAATACACGTTGATTGTACAAATTATGTACCATCAAGTCATTAAGAGTTACATCTGCACTAATTTCTCTCTGTAATTAATCATTCTTATAATCTTTTCCTTTCAGAATTAGCTGGTGAGGAAAGTATCAGAGATGGAAAGAGGTAAATAAAAATGTTCCTTTTGGATACAGTATTGGAGTAGTACTTTATTAAAATAAACCAAACCAACATCAGCAGTTATTAACACTCAATTGTTAAAAGCAGATTGATACTGATGCAATTTCTACAAGGAACTATCACAAAAGAAAGCTGAACATTGTAAAGGATAAAACCACTGGAAAGTTACATTATCTATGCCTACAGATTTATTTTTCAATAAAAATAAAATTTCCATTATGATTATCTCACATTAGCAGCACATTAGCAGCTCATGTTACAAGACTTCTCCACTGAGGGACTCAGAGGGATCTACGTTTTCACTTGCACGTTGTATGCAGATTTAGAAAAGCGGCAATAAAGTGAGACTGCATGCCTATTGAGGGTTCCAGGATGAAGAATTAGTCTCTTTTAGTGGTTATTAGCAGTATGTTTCTCCTCTTTTCCTCATTATAGGCTACGAGCACCACTTAATTTATTCCTGAAACAAAATTTCCACTAAATATTACTGCAGTGTCCACTTTTCCAAAATTTTACAATTTTTATACTATGTGTTACATCACTGTAGGATAATTAACCTTTTCTTTTAGGAACAATACTCTCCTCTATCATAGAAATATCCTTGGAAATTCAAATAAAATAAAAGCATCCTTTTAAAGAAACTGTCTCCCCACCTTGTGCTCACAAATTCTTCATTATAAACCCTCTTCTCAGTTGGAATTATTAAAATGTTTTTTAATTATAAGGGTATAATTTAGCACAATAAATTTTATGTGTTTAGTATTTTGATTAACTTTTAAGTGTAGTATAAAGTAATACTGAAGAGTCTAGACATCTCATTTATAATCTTTAGTCATGCAACAGTGGCTAAGTGGATAAGACTGCAGCATTTAAGAATACAGTGAGCTTTAAGGATAAATGCTTAGGACTGAAGCTGGGCTCTTTTATTACTAACTCTGTGACTTTGGACAAGCTATTCACTTCCCTTGCTTCATTATCCATAAAGCAAAAACAAAACAGTACCTGTCACAACTGTTATGCAGGTTATACACACACACACACACAAACACACACACACACATATATTTCCTTTAACACAGCGGCTCAGCCATAAATGATCAATATGTGTAATAGACATAGTCAAAATATATTACAATAATATCTTCTTGGAATAATGTACAGCATAAATACATAAATTAATTTTTAAACATTACCCTAAAAATATTTTAGTTCTCTCCAAAGTGAAAGTATTTGTGATTGTATCAGAAAAGGCATACAAAAAAGGCATGTGTCACACCTATCAGATGCCTGTAATTAGCATTATTAAGCCATGGCAACCTACATTTCCTAACAAGAATATTTAAGGTAATAAAACGAACAACATAATGCAATGTATTACTCTAGTTATTCCAAAAACTATTTACCAACATATTCTTGATCACTGAAATACTAAGCCAAATGTCCAGATTAATTCTTACATTATTGTTAGATCATTTGAAAAGTAAATTTCAAAGCAGGGCCATCACTGACATACTCTGTACATAGAGTGCCTTCATGTATTCTCAACCTTCCATCACAAGCCCCATCATTAACTTGGCATTAAAACTACTGACACACATGCATCAAAGGGTTCAGACATGCATCACATTTGCTATGTACATTGAGATTTCTGAAGTGCTGATAATTTACATATTTAGCTAAAGAAACTTTGAATCAATTAAACCAAAAAAATTAACAACTATAGCAATCTATATATCTATGTCTTTATCACTAATATCTATATATTTGTATCTGTACCATCTATATCTGCATTTATCTATGTCTATATATCTTGTTAAAAAATAAACTATTTTTCTGCCATAAATTCCTTCATTCTAAGCTGGGCGAGGTGGTGCACACCTTTAATCCCAGCACTCAGCACTCGGGAGGCTGAGGTAGGAGGAGCGTTGTGAGCTTGAGGCCAGCTTGGGCTACAGTGTGAATGCAAGGCCAGCCTGAACTACATAACGGGACCCTATCTCAAAAACTAGGCCTGGGAGTTTGGCTCAGTGGCTTAAGCGCCTTCCTGGTAGTCATGAGGCTGTGAGTTCGAAATCTGGTGCCACAAAAAATAAACAAAAAAACCCTCCTTTATTCTATAGATTCAATCAAGTGCCCTATGTCTGTAATCCATGTTAAAAGTATCTATCCCTCCCACTTCAAAAAGAACATAATGTAATACCATTATTTCCTGCTGCTGATAATTTATTTAATGAAGAAATACTGAGTATCTTCTGCACAAAGAGCATGTGGGTCTTTTAATATCTATGAAAGAAATTTTATTCTACAATGGGAGAAATATGTACTTTGAATCTACAGTCTTGCTAGACTTAAGTGCCCAAAGACAAGTAGCAATTAAGTGACACAGAACAAGTTAAGAACTAGTAGAGATTATGTGTCTCTAAGAAGAGATGCTGTAACCACATTAAAATACACATTTTTCCTAGTTGAATACACTAAAGACAGTGAAGTAAGAGTAAGTTCAGATGGAGAAAGGAGAGGAATTGTTGGCCATCCTAGTTATAGGACTATTTCTGAATCTGAAGACATGCTTTTAGAGGGGTCAGACGTTCATCATGCCATTTTCCCTCCATCGAATCCAAATTTATGCATTGTTTCCTGCAGCTTAGGATTTGATGTGTCTTATGTACTAAACATTAGTCTTTGCTAGAGCCCTTAATAATAAATAGAGTAGAAACTAATTCAAATGAATAGAACTAGTTGTTTCGGAAATAAAGCAGATGATTACATTTGAAACATGGAGGATTTACTTTTTAAATACTTACGAAGAAGAACTAATGTGGTTGCTGACTTTATTGTCTCATGAAATACTGAATAAGAATATTGAGTACACTGATTTTTAACATCTCTTAAGGCAGAAGTCTAAGGATCCTAGATCACATGTTCTTCCACATCATTCACTTATTTACTGGAGAAGTAGCTGCATTATTAAGACATAAGAGAGCAAGACTCGGGTAGAGGAAGACGCGGGCAAGAGATAAATATGTCTACCTTGCCAATAAGTTTAGAAATTCTTCTAAACTTGGTAAAATATAACACATTCTTTTAAGGGGATATTGAAGTAACTTCAGTTTTGATTTTAAAAGTAAATTGTCCATCATTAAAAAATGGATATTTCTTCAAAGTAGAATACAGTAACCAATGCAAATGCTTTAAAAATTATTCTGCTCATGAAACAGAAGATTTTCAATTTAACTATTCCATTTTTAGTGTTTTACCTACTGTTTACCAGAGAAAAACAATGGCTTATGTTCCCTGCATAAAGAAGGTATATCCACCTCCTAATTAATATAATTTATACTTGAGGCAAATTAAAAAGATTTTTGGAACTTACTTAAATAATTGGAGGGAAAGAAGCATTTAGTAATGGAGCGATGTACTGACTGTTGTTACTCTTTTGCAACAGAGGTAGAAAGTCAGTAACTGAAGTGGTAGTACTTCTAGGAAACAAAAAGTTATTGCTTGTTGGAAGTTAAAAAAAAATTCATGCAAAAAACAGGTGTAAAATCTGGAGCTAGGAGCAGATATGGACAATAATAATCCTGTTCTTTTAGTATTTGCCATCTAACAGAAGAAGTAAATCATAAACATAGGTAGCTTTGATGCAAGGCAAAAAGTGATAGATGCCATAGTAGAGAAAGTGACAGCGGAGACATTCTGACAAGACAAGGGGCAAACGTTCTGTGAGAGAGGGAGGTGTCTCTTCAGTAGGCTTTGAGATATTTGAGAATTTTCATTATGCAAAGAGAAAAAGGACATTCTGAATGGAAAGAGATAAAATGGGGAATTTTAGATGTGTTGTGGGAACTCTGAGAGTATATTGAGGTCATGGAGGGAAAAAGTCTAGTAATAAGAAAGAAAAAGTTAGAAATGCAGAACAAGGTCAGATGGTGAAAAGCCTTGAGGTGCATTTTATGAAGTAGAAATTTATTCCTTTTCAGCTGAAGGTCTATTGATGGTTTTTGAGTGGGAGAATGAAACGACAGAAGTTTAGGAAGAATTATTTTGTAAAGTGTAAACGAAATGCAGGATAATAGAACTCATATTACCAGTTAGGAGCCCATTAAAACCATGTAAGAAGGTAATGATGGTGGGGACAAAGTTGAGAAGATTTGAAATGCTGGAAAGAATGAAAGATTTTAGGTCAGGGTTGCTTTTATTGTTCCAGAACTTAGATGCATATAGTCAGACACATCCCTAGTATACTCTACCAAGGAGATAGGAGTGACTAAATCTTTGTCGAAAATAATGAAAGTTAAAACTGATGATGACTTTTCATAACTCTCATGCAATTCTGATGAATTTTTATATTTGTCAGACAACTTTAATTGCTAAAGGAGGAGAGCAGGGGAAAGGAATTCCAGAAAAGCTGAATATTATGAATGAATATGAGATGACATTGAAAACAAATTGCAGCACTCTTTGTGACTGAAATGTCAAAAGCAGTAATAATCATAATAACGTTGTTATTCGGTGCCTGAAAATTTTATTTCTGATTTTTACTCTGTGCACTTCTGTCACCTTAAAGAAAAATACATTTTAAAAATGAGTGTTTAGACAAAAGTGCACACATTATCGCTAACTTCTATGTGAAAAAAATCATATATTTCCAAAGAGGAGTAACAAAAATTTTAAAAAACTAAGATTTTTATTTTATTTTTTAGCTTTTTAAAACTGAATTTTTGACTGCTACATACAGTTGTGAAAATTATAGGTTTTTAATGGAGTACCATGCAGTGTTTCCATTCATGTACACATTGTGTTATATTCAAATCAGGTTTAACTTATCTGCTTAAACACTTACCATTTCTTTATGGTGAAAACATTCAAAATCCTTTCTTATAGCTTTTAAAAAATACGCAGTACATTATCATTATCTATAGTCACCCTACTCTGTGATAGCATGCCAGAACTTTTTATGAAGTAAACCTTTTTAAAATTGGTATCATATACTCCTGGAAATCAAGTTATGCATCCACAAACAGTGAGTTTTTTTAATGCCTTTAACGTATCATTAGTTTGGAGATTAACCAACTCTAATGTACGGCTTTCGAATTCCCATCCAATTTCTTCCTGTTGTTATTCCTTGCCAGGCAGCTTGCCCAAGCATAGTGCAAGACCTCTTAACTAATCTCTGAGTAAGATCTACGTTTTAGTCACCTTGGCCCATAGCCTCACATCCCTTACACCTATCCCCGATTCTTTAGCTCCACTAAATACCAGATCAGAGCCCTTAAGGTTGCTATTTTTGTAGGCAAATAATTGAGTTTCATCAATTTCACAAACCTCAATCTAAAAATTATTTCACATGAAGCCTAACTGAAAGCTACAGCCTTCGTGAAGTCTGGTTGATTCTTTCTGTGCGTGCACATGCTTGTATCTGTGACTCTGCAATGTGCTTACAATTCTCACCCTGTCTTTATTTTTAGTCACTGTCATTATCTGTGTCCTTGCCTTCTAATTGTTTCATTTCTGTGAATACAGTTCATCTACCACAGTCTCTAGCACAGTATGTTGCACATAATGGTGGTGAATATATGCTTATTCAACCAACAAATGAAACTTGTCTCTGGATCATTCAACCTGGCAAGGCCCTACCTGTAGGAATTGCAAAACAGCAGTTGATTTTTATATTCCAGTAAACCTGTTTTTACAGCCACCTTCAGTAATGGTATATAACCAAACCACAGAAAACTAGCTACATTACTACACTGATTTATGGCCTAAAGATATGTGTTGCTTCTTTTGTTGTGAAATTTATAAGAACCTAGGGCACCAGTAAAAGGAAACAGAAATGTTAATGTTTGCATGCACCCTAAAGCAAAGAGTTAAATTACAACAGA
>RJWM01017837.1:0-42235 GCA_004363535.1 Dasyprocta punctata | reverse complement strand
GTGTACGAGACTCCGAGCTGCAGAGACTTCCTGGATCCCTGGTTCTGCTCATGATCCTTGGGTCTCCACGACTTGGACAGAAAACACCACATTGTTTGACCGTTTTGCACCATCCCAATTTCCTACTTCAGTGTGATGTGCTAAAATACAGTTCTTGTCATCAGAAAAAGAGCTTTATCCAGTTTTTGTTGTTGTTGTTGTTGTTGTTGTGGGATGCAAATGTGTCAGGCACAGTGCTTGTTCCTGGAACACTGATCATATCATATGGTTATTTAGAGAATAAAAAGGCTGTGATCACAGATTTATTACAACTGTTTCCATATACTCTTTCTTTAATTTAGAATAATTTTAGATCTGAAGAAAGGAAGTGATGATGATAGTCTAGAGAGTTCCTGTATATTCCTAAGATATGTTCCCTTGTAACTTCCTCGGTGTCTACCTAATTCCTTTGCCTGTTCCCAAATCCCACCCAGGACACCATGTTACCTGTCGGCCATGTCTCCTCAGCCTCCTTTGGGCTATGGTAGATTTTTCTACATTTTTGATGACATTGAGAGTTGAGAGGTATAAAGTTTAGAGGAAACAAATACTTGAGTATTTGGTGGAACATCCTTCAATTTAGGTTTGCCTGGTTTTCCTTATTACACTTGGGGTTTGTATTTGTGGATGGAGGGTCCTCGGTGTCATTCCTAACACATTTGGGTACACACTGGGCCAGTTGTTGGTCAAGTTCCTTTTCTGTGTAAGTGCCCTTTTTATCTCCCTTCCATGTCATAGTGTTTGGAAAGATGTCACTGAGTTCAGTCCATGACCAACTTAGTAAGGGTTCTCCATCTTACAGAAGGCAGGGTTTTCTCCATAAATTTTTGAAATTCTTCTACACAGAAGGTTTAACTATCCTGTATATTTGTTTATTCATATGTTCATTGATTCAGTAAATAATCTGCAATCATAGCTGCATCTGCATGTATCTTCTTTGATGCTTCTTTAAATTTCTATGGTATGTTTGCTGATATGTCATTTAGTGATATTTTCTAAATTAATGGCAAACTATGACTTTGTGGTTATTTAAGTTTTTTGTGGCATTTTAGCACATTTAATGTCACTGATTTTCATTGCTCATGTCCAAGGTTAACACAAAACAAACACAAACTAGTGGACACTTGAAATGCGTTGTCACGATATCTGACAAGAACTTATTTTTTAAAATTAATTTTATTGATGCACTTTATATATGCGTGCTGATCATATTCATCATAGAGAATCTGTACCTGTACATAATACAGTTTGATTCTTCATTTTCCCCAATCCCCTCCCCTCCCTTCAACTCCTCTCCTTCTCCTTATTTACAAAAGCTTTCTTTCCATTCTTTTCCTTCTGTTCTTTTATTATATTCTTTTCCATTCTCCCCTTGTTCACTTTCCCATTTGAATATATTTTTCTTATTTTCCAATATTTATATGCACTTTGGTCCTCACTTATACTTTCGTTTTCTCATACAAGAGAAGCAGTGTTATATTTAAACATGTGTGTCCAGTTTATTTCACTTAAGAGTATAGTCTCAAGGTGCATTCACTTATCTAGAAGTGTCTCAAGTTTATCTTTCTTTGTGGCAGAGTAGTACTCCATTGTGCTAAGAAACCACATCATTATCCATTCATCAGCTGATGTACATTTGTGCTGTTTCTAAGATTTACCTATAACAAATTGTCCTGATGTAAACACAGGTGTGCATGCGTTGCTATGGTATGATGCTTTTAGTTCTTTAGGGAAGATACTAAGAAGGGGAATAGCTGTGTCAAATGCAACCTTAGCTTCAGTGTTTTAAGGAATCTCAATAGTGATTTCAACAATGTTTGCACCAGTCTATACTCCCACCAAGAGTGGAGAAGGATTCCTTTTCTCCCCACAGCCCTGTTATTTTTATTGGTTGATTTCTTGATGATGGTCATTTTTTCTGCAGTGACATGCAATCTCTGTTGTTTTAATTGGCACCTCTCAAATGATCAGTATATTGAACATTTTCTTATCTGTTTATTTGCTATTTGTACTTCTTCATCTTAGAAGTGTCTGTTCATTGCCATATGACAAGAACTTAGATTACAGTATATTGTGTTAAATGACAGCAAAAGAGTCATAGATTCAGTTAAAAAACTGTGTTCTATCCAATATGTCCAAAGATTAACAACCATTTCCAGTTACTAGCTAGTATGTAGGATAACCATAAATCAAGAGTGAAAGCCAAGACTGTAATTCACTTGACCAGCTCTGAAACCACACATGGCCCATGCACTCTTAGAATATATTTACTACTTAGAATCTTAAGCTGAAATGAAAATTTAGAAATATTTTGATATCGCACTTCTTCAAACTTACATAGTTCACATTTACATTAAATGTAATGTTGTTCCATGTACAGATGTGTATTCACCAAGGTGACATTATTTATTATATTGATATGTTTACAAAAACAACCCATGCCTAATGATAAGATAATAGGACACCTTGATATGAACAACTTGACGTTGTTTTACGGTACTCATTTTCTCATTGCTCACTGTGGGCAGCAGTTGACTGCCGAGGTTTGTTTCTACGTGAGTATAGACACAGAAACATTGTGTGTCTGTGTGTGTGGTGTTGCGTGGATGGAATTACTAGGTGCTCTAATTTTTAACTAATTCAATTACTATCATGTGTCACATTAAGCCCTCTAGAGGAGCAGGCTTTTAAAGAGATTTGGAGATAAAGATATATTTGAGTTAGGTCTAAAGAGAATTTGTCTTATTTTAGACAGTCTTGTTCTAAGAAGTAATTAAGCAACCATCTATACTCTAGTGAAATCTCAGCACTGACTTGCAGATTCATGGACTTGACAATGTGGTTTGCACCAACTTGTTTGGGTTTTTTTTTTTTTTTGGTTGTAATTTTCCAGTAGCTTAGAGTATTTTTTTTTTAGATCCCTAGTCCAATGATTAAATAATATAAAATATTCATTAGGGTATACTTTAAGTTACTCCAAACTCCACGAATATCTTATTGTAACACATCAAAATAACACTATTATGTACAGTATTTTTTTTACTAATTTGGTCTTGGAGAGTGAAATTAATTAATTTGAAGCAGTTTGTCTATCTTTACTGAGATAAGTGTGATCCAAATATCAGTCTCAGTTTCCTCCAGATATCTGTCATTAGTGGTATTCCCATCATGGCTGTGGTAAGTGGTTGTGATCAAAGGAACCATGATCTTCACATTTCCTTCTTTGAGTCCCTGGGCCAGTCCCGCCAATACTGGCTCTTGTTTTCTTCTTTCTCAATCGCTCTCTGGCTTGGCTTTAATGTCTTTTCCTCTTTCTGTTGCTTATCTGACCCAGGAATGGTAGATGAGTGTTTCCCTTGATTTCCTCAAGTATAATGATCATAATAGCTATGTGAAGCAGGCATTTCAATGGGATTTGTGGTAAATGGTAGAAGGTTAATTTGAAGCACAGCGCGAAACTGAGAAATGACACAATCTTGTTCTTTTGAAGGTAATTCAGCCTCTTTCACCGTTATCAACCTCTTTAGGGGCAACTTTTCCTTGTCAGGACAGCACACAGCTTAAACTACACCTCCTGGACAGGTGTCCTCTTCAGCCATTGACTCCAAAACTCAGGTTTCTTCTTGCAAAACAGTTCCCACTGCTCTACCTTTCCAGATTAGTCTTTTAAAAGACTTTGTAATGGTTGATTTTACATAATTTTAGCCACGTGCAGAAAGATTGTATGTCTGTGTGTGTGGTGCTGCATGGATGGGATTATCAAGTGCTCTAATTTTGTCAACTTGACTCAATCAGGAAAATGCCTGAGCATTTCTATGTTTCTATGAAGTGGTTTATTGATGCTAAGATTTAAATCAGTAGGTTTTATTGCTAAATTAGATTAAAATTGGAATCAGTACAGTAAAGCGAATTGCCCTGCAAAATGAGGGAAGCTTCCTGCAATCAGGTGAAGATTTGAATGGAACAGAGTGTCCAAGCCTCCTGTAGGAAAGAGAGATATTTTTTAGCTGAGTGCTTTTGGATTTGTGATGGACTGAACGCTTCTTCACCCGTAGCATTCATGTATCAAAACCCTACTTACTTATATGGTAGTCTTAAGAGAACAGGTTTTGGAGATGTAACTAGGACTAGATGAAAGTAGAGCCTTCATAAAATGGATTGACAGTCTTCCAAGAGTCTCTAGAGAGCTTGTTCCCTCTGTCCACCACATGAGGACACAGCAAGAGAAATGGAATCTATGTACCTGGAATCAATCCCTTGCTGGTACTAAATCTGTCAGCACCTTAACTCGGGTTATCCAGGTTCTAGAACTGTTAGAAATAAATGATTGTTGTTGAAACCATCCAGTCTATGTTATTGTGTTATGTCAGTAAGCTAATTAAGGTAGACTTCATCAGTGGTGTTGGTTTTCCCTGGGTCTGGCACACTTCACTTCTTGGCTTTCCCAGCTTTCATGACTCCATGAGCCAATTCTTTATAATTCAGTCTCTCCTTGCTCTCCTCTCTGTCTCTGCCTATCTCTGTATATTGCTTTCCCTGCCTCTGTGGAGGACCCTAACTAATATATTCTGCATGCTCTCTAGTCTACAATCTCATGTTGTGACCCACCTATTTTGCCGAACAGAGGCTGCAGGCTTCTCTGTGTGCACACTTCAGCTTTATCATTGTATTAAGTCGTGCACACCTTCTCATCAATCTCCATAAGGGAAGGGAGTCCCTCAGGGAAGTTCTCTCATTGATATTAATTATCCTGACTCTTCTGTCATCCATCCTCTGTGCTCCTGCCTAAGTCAGAAAAAGTTCTCATTGGAGTTTAGCACCAAGCTTAGTTTACTTGCTACTCTTATTTTTAGCCATCTTTTCCTATTTTTACCTATACAATTATACAGTTTCCTTCTTGAAAAATGAACCAACCAATTAAAGTTTAAATTTCATGCATCTAATCAAAATGTTATTGGCACTGAAAACAGGGAATGTGGTTTTGATTTGTCCAAATGCTTTACAGTTCTCCAGGCACCAGTATCCAAAGAAAAATCAATGAAATGATCAGTTCATAACACACAGGGGACACTTGGCCATAAATGATAACTCACAGCAAATATTTTTGCTTCAGTTGCTTTTAATATGATAATGTATAGCCAGCTATAAAGTATGGGAAAATAACTAGAAATAGATATTTTTCGTGTATTTTTGGGAAATGGTATTATCCTTATCAGTAGTGCATTTAATCAATCTCAACATTACTAAGTTTTTGGACTGGATAATTTTCTGTTTTGGAGGAAAAGTAAGGTATGGGAAAGGAAGAAATATGGGAAGGAAAGAAGGAAGGAAGGGAGAAAAACAAGAAGGGTAAAAGGAAGGAAAAGAGGAAGGAAGGAGAAAAGAGAGGGAGAGAAAAGAAAGGAAGAAATGGCAGGCAGTAAAGAAATAAAAGAAGGAGGCATCAGAAGGAAAATGATGAAGATAAAAGCTCATTTGATTGCCATCTTTGAACATATATTAATTTGGAATTTTATCAAACTTTTAAAAATAGAATTTTTTTTTAGAATAGGATATACCAACTAAAATATTGTCCCTAAAACAACCACCATTATTTTGGAAAGTAAGTTTTCAAAAACACATTTATGTATTTTTTCCACCTACCTTTTTGGGGGAGTAGGCAACTACTCTAAGAATAAAAAAGATTGTTATTCGAAAAAGTACTCTGAGTCCATTTTCCTGCAGAGAACTGTGTGAGTTTGTGACTAATTTCTGATTACTCAAGAAAAAGTCACTCCTTTAAATAACTTATGATGAAGTCCTTAGCAGTTTTCACAAGCAGTTTCAAATAATGTTTTTTTAAGAAGTTGAAGGTGTCTAATTTTCTTTCCTACTTTACATAGATTTACTTTTCCCATTTACCTCCAAACAATATTTCGTGTATTTCCTTCATATTTTAAATCTCTGAGCATTCTTTCAGAGATTTGGTTTTAAATCCACATTTCACATCATTACAGTTCAGGTCAGATGCTGAATGTGTGGTGGATACTCAGTCTGCTTAGTTCTCAAAGACTCTTCAGTATTATCTGAAAGGTGACACATGGAAGGAGAAGTTGGGAATGGTGTAGGCAGTGTGGAGGCTCAGTAATAGCTAACTAGAACATCACTGGTACCAAGAATCAGGTGGGCATTGTAGGGCAAGATTCTTAGTAAAAGTATAGATTGTTGCATTTTGAGAAGTCTAAATGTAATTGAGATTGAACATAAGTATTATCTTGTATGGTCTTGTATCACCTTTTCCCACTGACTCATTTCCAATTCACTATATCTGTAGTACAAGTTGTTATCCAAATTAATTTGTGAGTTTCCACATGTACGGATTTCAGGATTTGGGTTGACTTGATACTAAAGTGATAAATTACAGAGAAAAACCCCTACTTTTCAGAGAACTGACAAGTTCTGAAATACAAGCCTCTCTGTAATGCACATTCCCAGGAGTAGAGTAACCGCTTTGACTGTCTGAAGTTTTGCATTTTTCTCTCTCATTTTGATTAGCTGAAAAAACTAAAGACATTCCTTAGTAGTCATATTGAAACACCAGCTTTTGGTATTCTCTTCAATGTCCATTATATAATTAGGAATAATCATAGACCAATTTTTTCCACATCGTAGGTTTTTCTGAAAATGCCATTTCTGTGTTCTATCTCAAAATGAAATACTAGGTTCTTCGCTATTATTTGTCTTTCTTTTCTGTCTGTGTGAGAGATTTGTTTTTTTTCTTTCTCACACAACAGTGAATTTGTCTTCCCTTTTACTGTTACTCCAAAGTTAATTTTTCTTACCCTTTGTACCCAAAATTAATAATTCTGCCATCAAGCCCACAAGAAAGTGGATTTATACAAGTGCTCTCTGTAGTGAATTTTTTTCTGCCATTATTTATTTTAAAAAACAAAACAGAAAAAAGGTAGAAGTAATACAGAATTTCAAAAAAAAAGCAGTAAGAAAACAATACTAGTCAATATATTACATATTATTATCTTAGAGGTAGTTGTTCAAGTTACAAAATCTAGGCATAAAAAAATCAGACAATCAAACAATGACGTGACATTAGTTTCTAATGAACTAACAGAATTAGTAGTATAGTTATCTGTCTTGCATACTTACACATACATACAGTAATATATGTATATATACCAACTTATTATCTTTTCCTTTCTTCCATTTCTCCTTTCCCCTATTCCAGTTGTTCTTTAATTTTGAGCACTTTCTTTCCCTTTCCTTATTACAGTATCTATTGTACATTTTAGATCTTATTACGCTTTCAGTTTCTTTTTGTTTTTTTTTACACTAGGGAGACAATACAATATTTACAAATGTGAGTCTGATTTATTTCACTTATGAGTATAGTCTTGAATTGCCTTCATTTATCTATAAAAGCCTCAAGGTCATCTTTTTTATAGCTGAGTAATATTCCATTGTATAAAAATACCACATCTTTTTCATCCATTCTGCGGTTGATGGGCATTTTGGTTGTTTCCAAGATTTAGCTATTACAAATTGTGCTACTATAAACATAGGTGCACACATATCGTTGTGACATGACACTTTCAACTTTTCTGGGAAAATACCCAGAAGGGGAATAGCTGGATTGAAGGGGATTTCCAATCCTAGTTTTTTTGAGGAATCTCCATACTGATTTCCACAGTGGTTGCACCAGTCTACACTCCCACCAACAGTGGATAGGGTTCCTTTCTCCCCACAGCCCCGCCAACATTTGTTGTCAGTCGATATCTTGATGGCAGCCATTCTCTCTGGAGTGAGATGGAATCTCAATGTTGTTTTAATTTGCATTTCTCAAATGACCAGTGATGTTGAGCATGTATTTATTTGCCATTTGTGTTTCTGCATCTGAGAAGTATGTGTTCATCTCAACAGTCACTAGAGACCTGTAGTGAATTTTCTTTAGTCCTCGCTTTTCAAAATTAGTTTTTTTCCTGCTTTTTTACTGTCAGGTAATATTTCTTCATTTTGCCTCCTTATCCCTCAAATTTGTGACTTTTGTTATGGTTTATAAATTGTGCCAACTTGAGAAGTTTAGAAGTTTAACTAAGAGACTCAGGAGGGAGCCAGATTCCTTACTTTGTAAATACCCTCAGCCTATGCAAGAGGAGGGCACAGAGCACTACACCCGCCCTGGGTGAACAGTACCCTGCTTACGACATAAGGGAGAAGAGGCTTGCTCTTCCTGCTTTTGTTCTGGCTGCTTTTGCTGGCTGCTGCCTTGAAGTGTTGACCCTGTGCCAGGTCACACTGGCTTGGAGCCAGCTGGTTATGGACTGAAACCTCCACAAACTGTGAGCTAAATAAACCTTTCCTTCCTTCATTTTTATGTGTCAGGTATTTTGTTCCAGCAGCAAAAGAAAAGTGAGCAAGACAACTTTAAAAAGTATTTTTTTTCCCACTTTCATGATAAGTTGGGGAAGCAACTTCAGGACTTAAAGTGATAGGTGAAGCACTCTTCAAATGTCTCCTTTCAGAAACTTGTGAAAGCGATTTTGTGACTGTTAACAGTTGGCCTCTATTTCCTCTCCTCCTACTTTTCCTAAATTTATATTTCCAAAGTATAGATGACCATATATTTGATAACAAATGGTTTTTGCTGAAAATTTCAAAACATTCCCTTTTCTGTGTAGTTCTGAAACTTACAATAATTTACCAATGGGTCTACAATAACTGACTAAATAGGAATCCCATGTTTTTGTGGCTCAGTGGGAGATCACATCTTTATTTCTAATTTTCTTTGGCTTACATGATAATGACTGTCCAAGACTCCTCTTCTGCCTGGCTTCCTGTTATGGCTTAGATCTAAAATTTACCCCCAAAGTCTCATGGAGTTGGAAGGTCATGAAATTATGGGAGCACTGTACTTACCCGTGAGTTCATTCTTTGATGAGGTCAGTGGGTGAATGTGCTGGTACAAGGTGAGGCCTATTCAGAGGTGGTCACTGGGGGTGCGACCGAGAGAGGTAAATTCTTCTTCTTAGTCCTCCCATCCCTCTGCTGAGTGCCATGGGGTGAATAGTCGTACTCTGTCTCTCCCTTCCATTATGTGTTTCTGCGTTGGAGTGAGTCGAGTTTGGACTGCGCCCACTAAAACTGCCTGCCAAGTACACATTGTCAGGTCTCTGAATTAGAGCCTTGCCCAACTAGGAGAGAAAAAAACTCCCCCAGACAGATCTGTTATTCACACCTGGGGACGGGCAAGGTGTTCAACAGGAAGCCAGCAGCTGTCCCCACACAGCTCAGCCTGCAGAGCTGGTTCCATGAAAAACTACAAGAGACACGCTATGCCTGCCAGCACCCCTGTACCCACCCTGTCTATCACCTAGCCTGAGACCTGCTACTCAGAGACCCAAAATTTTGCAACCCTCTCAGCAATCCCTCCCTCCCCTACCTAAACTGCCCTATAAAAACACGCCGTCACCCCTTGTTCAGGGCCAATGGTCTTTTCGCCCTTGGCAATAAAGTCCTCACACATTGCTTCAACTTTGCCTGCTTCAGTGGTCTTGGTTACGCCTTGGTTTAGCCTAACACATCTCTCCTCCCTTTAGTGTTGGGTATTTTGTCTCAGTGATGGGAAAGTGAATAACACCTTCCCTTACAATTATACACAGATATTTATACTTTCGTCGCATAGTTATTGAGAATCTGCATAGTGCCAGACACTGGACTCTGAGCTGGGAACAGGTGGTTAGTTATATGAACTCACAGGAGACTCACGAAGTGAGCTCCAGGCCCTCAAGTTGAGGCCAGATCCTCTGGCTTTCCCCGTACAGATGGCGTTTTTGCATTCTTTCACCCCGACTCTTTTTTTTTTTCACCAGTGATCTGAACTCACAACCTTGTGGCTTGCCAGGTAGGTGCTTATGCTACTCAGCTAAATCCCTGGCCCCTCATCCCTGGCTCTGAAGGCGGTCATTGTAACTCTACTTTGTAAGTCACTTGTCTTATCTCAATTCATCTTAACTCAACTGATCTTATCTGTTTCTCTGCTGAACCCTAAGATACAACCAGGAATCATTCTTTTGATGATTGTTGGACTCTGTTTCTCTTACATTTATGTAAGTTCAATATGTTCAGTTCCAACCCTATCTACCTAGTTTCTATTATGTGAAGACATTAGGTGAGATGAAACAAAACACTAAGTGTGACCTCCAAAGAGCAGTGTTTATTGTTCAAGAACATGAGATGGGGCTTACCTAGACTTGAATTCCTGTGTTGCTACCTATCAGTCTGTGATGGTAAAAAAATAATTTTTAACATTTGTAACCAATGGATTCTTTGGTTACAAGGAATAGTACTAGTAATACTATCTTAGAATTACGGCTATAGTTTAGATATTAAGTGTTCCCCATCTCGGCACTCCTGGGAAATGAAGAAAGTTTTGAAAGGTGAAACCTGCGGGAAGTCTTTAGATCACTGAGCCTGTACGTTCAAGGAATTTGGGGACCCCACCTATTTTTCCCTTGTTCTTTTGTGCTCCTTGGTTCATTGTAAGGTGAGTGGTTTTGCTCTGTTATGTACTCGTGCCATGGTGTGTTGCCACAGACCCAAGCAATGAGGCCAACTGATCATGAAATAAAACAGCTCACACTGGGAGTCAAACTGTATCTTTTCTATTCGTTAGTTCATCATCTCAGATATTTGTCACAGTGATGGAAATCTTGCTAATGCAGTTGTTGGGATGAAGGGAATTGGTTAGCACAATTTCCTGTACTTGAATCTTGAACCTCTTTTGTGGATGGACAGGTGAACAGTGTCACTTACTGAATAGTAAGTGTAGCAGAAAACCCCTCCCACCACCAAGCCAGTATACTTTAGTTTTTGTTAGTTGCCCAGGCAACCTCCAGTTTACTTCAGCTCCTGTTACAGTTTCTGTTACTTCTGTTTCTTAGAAATGGCTGGTCACGCTGATGCATATCATCAAAACCAATCAAAGATAGTCAAGTACTCTACCTCTGTACTTTCCCTTTGCAACCCCATAAAATCCTTCCTCCCTGAGCCTTTGAGGCCTCACATTTTTATAATGATTGACTCCTTGTCAGTGCACACTGACATTAAATAAATCTGCTTCCAAATCCTGGGTGATGTTTTGGTATTTCTGTGAGCAGGAAGTGTCTACCATGACATAGTTCAAATAGAATAGGAGTCTTTTAAAAATGTACAGTATGCAAAGATGATGTCTTAATAGGAGGTGATCCTGAGAAACGCTGGAAAGGGAGTGATCAATGGATGAGATAGGAAAGGGAAGACATCTGAAGAGGCAGTTTTGGAATTCTGGGAGCAACTAAACCACTCAAGGGATGAGTTACCTTCCTTCCTCTTCCTTCTTTCCCTCCTTTCTTCCTTCCTTCCTTGTTTTCTTCTTTTCTTTTTCCCTTCATTCTTTCTTCCTTTCCTTCCTCCCTCCCTCCCCATCTTTTTTCTGTCCTGCTCTTCCTCCTCTCCTCTCCCTCCCCTTCCCTTCCCTCTCCTCCTCCTTATTCTCCTCATTTTTCCTTGTCTCTCTCTACCTCTCTATCTCTCTGTCTCTCTCTTTGTCTCTTTCTGTCCCTTTCTGTCTTTTTCTGCCTCTATCTCTGTCTCTGGCTCTCTCTCAACAGGGATTTAATATAGGGCATTCATACTGAGGTACATTCCCAGGCCTTTCTTTATTTTGAGATAGTCTTATGAAATTTCTAAGTTGCTCAGGCTAGATTCCAGCTTGGGATCTTCCTGCCTCAGACTTCCGAAATGTTGGAAATACAAGTATATGTCACCACATCCAGTTTAGCGGGAGTTTTTATAAACAGCTTCTGTCAACTATTAGTTGAAAATTTCTTCTTACTATTTTTGTTTGAAATTTCATATCATTTCTATCTTTTGTTTTGTTTTGCTTTTAAAATAAAAAAAAAAGTAAAATTTACCTGGTATGTCTTGCCTACCCATGCATGTGAGCAGAGTGAACAAGTTTTATAGATTTAAAAACTAATAGTATAGGATGCTCATTTAAATTTGGATTTCAGGTAAACAATAATTTTGGTTGTTGTCACATATATGGTCTGTGCAATATCTGGGACAATTTTGGGTTTATGCTAAAACATTACTGGTTCTTTGCAATTCCATTTTACTCGGGCATCTTATATTTTATCTGGCAACTGGATGGTCTCTGGCTGCCAGAGAAAGTTCTTCAGCAGTAGCATGCAGTTTCTGGTAGTTGAAGTTTCAGCTGGCATGCCCTCAAAATACAGGATGAGGGTGCACACAGATGCATGTGTATGTCCAGTGTCTGGCGAGCATATGGAATGTTTGCAATTGGCCTTAAAAACTTGGCTTACCCTAGCTCAGGGGGAGCTGTGGCATAAGACAGGACAGGCAGATTCAGAGGCTATCAACCTTGGTTTCTCCCCAGCGACGTTGAGAATGACATGTCCTCTTTCAAAAGCAGTTTCTAAAGATGTCTCAGTATTGGGGACCCGGCCTAGATCCCCAAGCTTCTGAATAAGTATACAGTGAAGGCTTAAATAAATGATATAAGTGGTATGATTTTAGGGCTCCAGGAGGATCAAAGCCCCTTGCAGAGTTCTTGACTCTGAAGCTATCATAAGGGCTAAGACAAAGACCTTCTCTGGACCACCCGTATTTATTTTCATTGTAGACAGAGAGGGGATACTGAGGCAGGAGCCAGAATTGAGCAGGACCTTGGGAGCCACTTCAAAGACTTCGTCAAGTAGTAAATTGGGCCAATTAAGGAGAACTGTCTTATCTCCAAGATGGCATTTGTGGTGGGACTGTGATGTCTACAGGGTAAGATGGCTGCAGGGCAGTCTCTATTAACATAATTGATTATGGAGCCAAGATGTCATTGGCTATGGCCTTCTTTACCTTGCCCTTTGAGGTATTTCTGACCTCACGGGTACTACAGGCCTCAGTTAGGATTAGTAATTCATAGAGGTTCATTTAGTATGAATCAGCTTCCATTGCCAGGCAAGGGGCCTAGGCCTAGGACAGGCTCACAGATAAATAAAAGGCCAATTAGTAAATTTTAAATCCTGCTCAGATCCACTTCGTAATGGTCTCCAACATCTCAGGCAGTAGGAATACCTTAGTATTCTGATATATCATCCAGAGAGGTGCTAAAGAGTAGCAGTGTTGGTATTTGTGTAGACCAAACAGTTATCACCAAAGAATGAACATTACCTGCGCACAACTGAGCTGCACACTGGGTACAATTTATAGCCTCCCCAGCTGCTACTTAAGTAAGGGATCCATTCCCCTAGTGCACAGTTAGTATTTTATTGACTTAAGAGAACTAGGCAGTCCCACAGTGTATGCAAACCATTTCTGTATTAAAGCAGAGACAGCAGGCCTGGGAAGGGGAAAGTCAGGCTCATTAAATGTTTAGTTTTAAAAGTAATAAGGAGGCAAAGGAAATTGGAGACACAAAAAGGAGGCCTGTGATGGATACCAGCTTCCCCCAGTTTGCCAGACACCCCCATGAGTGATGCATAGATGTGTGTAACAATGAAAGCCTGTCACACTGGAAATGTCATCTGTAGCTCAGCATGGGAGGTTTTAGAGTTAAGAAAACCACACACGCGATGCAATATCCACACTGAGGCTGGCATTAACTCAAAGCATATTAAAGGAGTCTTTTGCTGAGAAGAGGCTGGTCTGAGTACTGTCAGTTACTCTGGGCTCCCAAACAGGCAGGTTACAGGAGAATTTCATATCAGCTGTATGGAAAATTCAGCTGTTGATCTTAAAGCAGCTGCCAAGCTGTCTTTGGTACATGACAGCTGGAAGAAATTTCTTTCTCAAATCGGTGTTTCAAATACAAGTACTCATCTGATTGGTTAAGGAGAAGAAAGAGTAAGGAAGATGAAGATGTGGAGTTGCATGATATGAGTGAAAGAAGGAGCTGGGGGAACTTAGAAGAAGAAAATTAAATGAAACTTACATGACTATTAAAGGCATCTCTGCAGGTTTCAGAGAAGCCATCTGTCTGTCATGCGTTGTTTTCTTACAGGATATGGTTTATCCTATTGACAATGATGGACTCACACTTGATTCAAAGCCGTGTTCCCCAATTGTATTTTCACCTTCATTTCACTATCTGAGCATCAGTTTAGCTCAGATAAAAGTAGAGACCCTACCCCATTATGTAATTGTTTCTCTTCCCAGTGTTACCAGTAAGCTCACCATTACCAATTTAGCCTTTAAACCAAGCACTGTGGAAAAGTTCACAAGACAGTGGCAATGGCAGGAGCATCAGGGGTAAGGCTGAGGTCCCGTCTGAGTCGTGGTAAGTCATTGCATTGTTAGACTGTGATTATTTCCTTGTTAGAACTCCATGCTTGTCACATGCATTCTGCAATCTGTTTGTTATGTAAACACAACATTTTCATATTTTAAAGGAAAATATTTATAAATCTTTGCAGCTTTGGCAGACAAACATTATCAAATTACATTATCTTTTACTAACTTTCAAATTTGTATTGCTCCAAATTTGTTTTTACCCTAAGACAAAGTAGACTATATTCTGTTGTGACTCAAAAATAGCAAATATACATATATAGAGTTTAATTAAAACCATGTACACTCTTTAGACAATATTGCTTATTGTTTCATAATGCATCTACTTATATTATCATTTAAAAATTATTTTAGCCATTCAAACAGTACAATGAAAATTCTTGTGTGTGTATCTTTTTAGGCACTACTACTTTATTTCCTCAGAAAAAAAAAGTTTAAAAATGAAATAACTGGATCAAAGTACACATGTAAATTGCTTTCTAATACCAACTGGTGAATGAGCCTACAGAAAGAATATCCATTTTTCCATGAATATTTGTTGTTCTGTTATTATGTGTATATAAATGTTCATAATTTCTGTATGGCCTTGCCATATTAGAAATTTTTATAAATATGTAATATCTCTTTTGTTTCTGTAACATTTTTAGATGGAAAGTCTGTTTTGTTTCAGGTGAATGACTATTGCTCTCCCTGCTTTCTTATGGTTGCTATTTGCATGAAACTCATTTTCCATCTTCTCACTTTGAACTCTTTGTGCCATTGGACATAAAATGAATGAATCATTTGTAGATGATATATAGTCAGGTGATTTTTGGATATGTTCTGCCAATTTGTCTTTTTTCCGTGTTTTTATTAGCGTGTATTGGTTACGTGGATTCGTGAGTTTCATTTTGGTATATTTGGGCATCACATGAAATACTTCGATCTTTCCCCTATCACTCCCTTGCTCCACCTTCTTCACTTGTGTCACTATAAATTTTGTATTTTAAAATGATTGTTTTATGCCAAGTTCTGTAGGTTAGATATCTGACTCAGTTTGTTGTTTTGTGCAGTCTAACAAGGCCACAACCAAGGGCCAAAATCACAGCAGGGATGTGATTTTGTCTGGATATTCCATGGAAGAATATAATCCCAATTCTATACAAGTTGTTGGCAGATTTTGGTTTGAACCAGTTATAGGATTAGGTCCCGATTTTCTTACTGGCCTTGATCCCGGGGCTGTTCTCAGCTTCTAGGGACAGCCTGCTTTTCTTGACTCCTGGCTCACTTTTTCCATTTTCAAAGCCAGATGGCCTTTTCTGGTTTGAGTCTTTCTGACATCCTTTGTGCTTCATTTCCTCTGCTCTTTACCCTTGAACGTCTGACATTATTTTTTGTGTTTGTAAGGTGTGTATGATTGCATTGGACCCACCTAGATAATCTGGGATAATCTTCCAATATGAATTCATACCTAGTCACCTTAATTATACCTGCAAGTGCATGACCTCGTGTATCTTAAAGGCTCTAAGTACAAAATCTCAAAAGATTCTCTTATAAGTTTTAAAATCATGAAATTAAAATATATCCTTATGACTCTAAATGGCATGGGGGCCAAAATGTGCAGTGTGATTTTACAAACATTTTTCTGCAACTAGAGAAATGCAAGAAGGAGATATATTTTTATTTTCTCCACTCAGAAAATGTATATTGAGCCCTTAATATGTGCCAAACTCTATTCTAAGTAGTATATTAATGAACGAAAAAAGTTTGCTATCATGGATTTTACATTTTAAGGTGGAAAAGAGAAGATAGCCTATGAAAATAATGCATAAATAAAAGTATTTATATCAGAAAGTCATTTGTTTTATAAACTACAAATAATGAGTTAATGGGTTGGGAGTCCTAGGTAGAAGATGATAATTTTAAGAGAAGTGATTAAGAGAGATCACACTGAGAAGGTGTACTTCTTCTGCACATGGGTCTGAGAGGGGTAAGAAATGAATTTTTCTATGTCTGGGTGAAAAACATTCCAGACAGAACACACACACACACTTTAACTCCTAACCTACTGTTCTTCAGTATTCAGCCATGAAAGTCATGATGGCCTTTAAATATTAGTGGTATTATAGGAGGCTTCTGAGAGGGATATTTTGGAAATAACACTGGAATTCCACCAGAAGCATTTAGAGCCTTTCCTGTGGTATGGAGAGGTAAATGCCCATCTCTAATGTATTGACACGTGTATCCAGACAGTTTCCTTATTTTCTGAAAAAAAAAAAAAAAAACAGTAAGAAAAGTTGCATACACACCTGTTCTTTTCACAGAAATATTCAAATTTTAAGTTTCTCATGTAGATTTTCAAGGAAATTGCCCTAAAAAAAGAAGCAAGGTACTAAAGCCAAATAGCAAAAAAGCAAATACCAATATTTTGCTTCCTATGGTTCAAGATAGAAACTCCCCCATTTCTTGTGATGGAAACAGATAGCGTCCTTGTTGGGTTTTTACATTTTGATTTATATCCATTTCATTGTGGGGGAGGTGGGGTGGAATAAGGAGATGGACCCATAGAACAGGAAACAAGCTTGGCTGAATCGAATTGTGATTTCCACATTTGAAAAATATATGGGCTCTGGAGAGAAAGAATGATGTTCATCAAAAGGCACCATAAAACAACATTATAGAAAGAATATGCTGGTCTGAAATTCTGTGCTGAGAATGAATCCTTAGTTTTTACTCCAATTCTATCACAGTCCTCCCTTATTTTCTCCCCTGGAAGCACCATGGTGGATGGAGGCTTTTGGTCTGTATGTCAGTCTTTATACAGAGCACATTATGGTAGGGTGGGTTGTCCAGAGCTCCTAGAGGAAATAGGCAGGGGTTTCATCAATTTAAGGATGGATTCAGGTCTATATGGATATGACTTAGTACATCTGCTCAAAGAAAAAGTTTCTCTTCCCTTCTCCCAAATATACACATATGCACATACTATGGCTTAAATGTAGAATAGATGGTAAGTAGAGAGATAGATAAGATAAATAGATAGTGAGATAGACAGATAGATAATTGCTTCTCCCTTCTGAAACACAAGCAGAAAGAGTACCACAAGACAAGGCTGGTAAGACTTCACTGTGTTAGGTGCTAAGATTATTTCTACCTCATTGCTTCTGTTTTCCTCAGCACTGATATCTAATTCATGAGCAAAATGAATTCTGATCATCCTATTGTCAGGCCAATTAGCAGAAGCCCACAAACTGAAATTATTCACACATTTTAAAAACATTTTTGGATAATAATATCCAACATTTCCAGCTTTATCCTTTTGATAAGGATTTAGGGATAATGGACTTCAGCTTGTATTTTAAGAGTCCATGTGCTCAGCTTCAAATTAAGATGTTTATGATGAAGGATGAGAGTAACCATGGCTACTAGAAAAGAGACACTGGAAATAGAGATCCTAAAATATCCCCTTTCCTATTGATAAGAAAATTGTGAATGCTTTGAATCTTTGACCAGACTGTCCCAGCTTGTTTACAAATTTACCCAAACCATGTGGTTTATGATGACAGTGACCAGTCATAAAGGCACTGTGTGCCTGTATTAGTGACTCCAGTAAAGACCTTAAGCTGTCCTGTGTGACTCCATGAAGAGAAGACTTGGAAGTTCATATTCTCCTGGCTCTGCAAGATGTGTCTGCTTCTTTACTGATGCTTCTTTTTATTCTTTCATTATAATGAATCATACTCATAAGAAAAACAATTTCTGAGTACATTAGACAACCACATGCTAAGTGCCTCATGGGCATTTCAATGCATTAGTCTTTCTAGCAACATACAACATTATCATTACTATTACATCTGTGCCAGTTTATCAATGGGTTAATCTACTGATGAGTGTACACGTGAAAGGGCTTTAAACGGAATGCATAGCTAAAAGGGCTGCCCAGATACTACGAAGAGGGGAGCTTTCCTCTACCATGTCCTTCTGCTATGCTGTTTCTGTTTTGGAGACAGCAGACCAGGGACTGAACCTGCTGAAACTGTGAACCTAAATAAACCTCTCCTCTTTCAACATGTAGTGTCATAAATTTTGTTCTAACCATGAAAGTTGACTAATATAATCTCCATTTTATAGATGAGGAGCTGTGAGCTTTGGGAAATTGAACACTTTGTCCAACTTCTTGCATATTGTAAGTGAAAGAGTTCTTGCATAGTGAGCCTCTGGATATATATGTTCTAAACTATAATATGTACCCTGGAAACTGGGTGTTCAACTGGGAGGTGAATAGTATCTTGACTGCCCAGATGTCTCACTTTCTTAAAGGTAGATTAGGAAATAACAAATCGATGGTTGGGGAAGTTTGCATTATCTTTATAAAGCTATTTTTCCTGCCTCTCTGATCTAGTACTTTCACACTTGCACAGTGACTTGTTTTGGTCAGTGTATGGTGGGTAGAAGTCAGAGTTCATGAACATAAGGCAGGCCCTTTGAAAACCTTCAAAAATGTCCTCTGCAAGAAGAATAAGAAGAACAAGGTAGTCACTGGCTCTTCAGCTTGATTTATGGAATGAAAAAGCACTGGAACAATCTGAACCTAACTCAAGCTTGAGCATAGCTAACACATCTCCCTCACTGCCTTGTGAGGAATCAAAGTGTGGATTTGTTCTAGCAATCAATGTTTATGGATAATTTCTTATGCAGCTTTGCCATAGCACAGGCAGACTAATACACTTGCAGAGCAAATAGATGATTTTAAATGAAAAAAAAATTGGTATAGATGACAAACTTCACAAAATGCCATTCTTATGAAAAGTCCTTTTGTGCAGTAAATGTTCTTATAGCATTATTATTTCAATTTTTTCTTTTTTTTTTTTTTTTTTGCGGCACCGGGGATTGAACTCACAGCCTTGCGTCTGCCAGGGCAGGCGCTTAAGGCACTGAGCCAAACTCCCAGCCCTGGCTTTTTGAGGCAGGGGCGCACTATGTAGCTCAGGCCGGCCTTGCGCTCGCGTTGTAGCCCAAGCCGGCCTCGAACCCACAACGCTCCGCCTACCTCAGCCTCCCGAGTGCTATTATTTCAATTTTTAATGTGTGAAAATAATAATAACAATTATTAAGTGAGTAGTATGTGGTAGGTAGTTTTTAAAATTTCTACCTGTGTAAACTCATAATAGTACATGCAAACATATTATCCCATTTTATAGGGTAGTATGTATAAATATATTATCCTGTATTACTTGGTGGGAGCCAAGTAATTTCTCCTTTCAAGTGGAGACTTCAAATGATAAAGCAGGTTACTCATATAGGAAATCCGAATCCAAAATCAACATACTCTTGTGCACAATGTAACAGTGCCAAATGTATTTGGATGTTTCAAAATAATTTACATCTGAGTTTTAGTCCAGTATGTAAGTTAGTGAAATCATAGATTTTTAGTAAAAAATGGGAGAACTCACGTTTACTTAATTTTTTTAAACATATACATAGACACATACTTTAGTGGATGGAAATTTATGACTACTTTGACTTGCTGGAAATAAATTCATAAACTAACAATTTGAAGAATTTTTTTATGGAATTCTCGTATTACCAGAATAGATCAAGGCCAATCTTTAAGGAACACTTGCAATGTAAAATGCTACCTTTGATTTCTCTCTTATGTAGTGAGAGGATCTGTGCAATTCAGTCAGAACAGTGTGTGTAATGCCGACTTTCCAACTCCACAATGGCTTTTCGGCTCATACCATTTTCATTCTGTTCAACTCAGGAGCTCTATGGTATATTTGTCTCTAGAACATTAGCATATAAACAAACTGGGATTTTCGATATTTTGAGAATCCCTATGTTTAGTAATTTTGGGGAAAAAACGATTATATTTTACATACTTCCACATAACATAAAAAGAGGGAAATACGTGCTTCTCTGGGAATGTTGAAATTATGGTTTGAGACAATGATTTTAAATACTCTGGAGCCCATTATTCCCGCATGCATACACATCCATGCCCTATAAACATGTAACGATTGTTATCTAAGTGTGTTATACTATTCTGTATGCTGCATGTAACTAGATATAAAAATGCAGCAAGAAAATGGAGCAGGTGGTTGCAGAGAATACAGCACGTCATCACTTTTGAATGTTGGCTGAATTATCATTAAGTAAAATTTCAGGATTTTTTTTAACATGAAGAATAAAAGGGCAACAATACTGGCTGCCAACATGCTTCCTACACATTTGAAGTGCTTAAGGACTGATTCTTTCATAGTATTCTCTCTCTCTCTCTCTCCCTCTCTCTGTCTCTCTCTCTCTCTTTCTCTGTCTCTTTCCTCTCCCTCTGTTATCTGTACTAGATTCATTATATTTCCATCACTTTACTGGGCACTGATTTTCATTGTCATCTTTGTCATGGTAACAGTAAACTTAATTATAAGTTTCAATTACCTAGTAAACAGAAATGGTATTTTTCATAAGAGAATTGACTAACCAGATAAGCTGTAGATAAACTGAAGTATTTGTAACTTTCTGGATTCATCTGGGAATTACATGCACAGTTGCTAAACAGAACTAAAAACTGCAGTTAAAGGTAATCCATCAGAGTAGAAACCACAATATTCATTACATTATGTAATTCTTGGCAATGTGTGATGAATATGTATAAATATATAAGTCCTGATGTGAATAAACACAGCAATGGTATTATATTCAATGGTGTTGGTATCAGTGTGCATAATTTGCAAAAGTGTTAATTCTTGTCACAAATGTACTCCAGGTCAGTTAAGAAAACAGAATTTGGCTTCAGACATCTAAAGCCCAAATTTTCATAAATTTTATGATTGTAATAGTAGGTAGTTTATTTGTGCCATAAGCTTCCAATTATTTAAGCCAGTAAAATTGCTCCCCTTATACAGATAGCATGGTTATTCACGTGAGATAAAAGTTCAGCACAGGTACACACCAATCATCGATTCACATTATATATTGAAGAATAACTTTTTGAACAAACCCTGTTTCAGGTTTAGCCTTGGAATCTTTTATAGTGATCATGTGTTTTTCAACACATAGACCAGCTGTTATGAATATTTTTTCTAATAATAAGAGAATCATATCATGATGCATGTAAGTTTACAGTCGAATTATATATGTCATTTTCTCCTACAAATTTGTTTCAGTGAGATATTTACCAGTGCACTTCAACATCCTCGTTATTTGAGCAATTAACAATGACAAAATGAGCAAATGAATGAATTTCATGGAAATGGAAAGCCTAAAAATTTATTTTCAGAGACAGCCAATCAGAGAATGCCAAAAGAAGCCACTTTTTCCTGTGAGTTCACAAATTTGCTTAAAAGCTATGCCTACCCTTTAAAATACTTGACACTTCACATTTTCCCAGGTTATAAGTAATTTGGATAATAAAGCTGTAGGGAAATTGAACTTGTCAGCATGTTAAATGCATTTGTCTCTATGAATATAATAAAGTACGCCCGTGGAATGGATGATAATCACAAGCATAGTTCTGCAATTTATCGGCAAGGTATTTAAACTTTTGTTTTTGAACTTTTATTTTCCTTGTTTATTAACTTCATATCAAATTTAAAACATTACATAGAATCAAACAAATATCTTTATTGAATATTTTACTACAGCCTTGAAGATATGGGGTTTTGTAGCCATTTCAATTCACAGTTTGTTTGTTTGTTTGTTTTTGCCACCCTGGATTTATTCACTGTCTCTCATTTATGAGTTGATATATCATTTATTTGATGTACAATAATACATTTTGTTAAGGATGCATTTTATGCAAGTCATGGGTTTGAGTCACATTCAGAGCCAAGGCACTTCAGTGTCAAATACATGAAGTAAAGGCGGCATTTGGAAAACACATTGGTAAAAGCTTCTGCTTTGCTTTAACCTTAATGGAAACCCTAAGAAATACGGGTTCTACGGGAGGAGTAGCAAGTGTGCTCACTGTGTGCTTGAACTATATGTTGTGGTCACATGTATGGATTGGTTTAATCTGCACCACAATCCTAGATGATAAGTGGTAATATTATCACTACCCTCATTTTAATAGGTGAGGCACAAGGGAACTGAATAACTTGCTGTGGTTACACAGGCAGTTAGTGGATCCTGGAATTCAAATCCAAGATGTTGACATCAAAATATGCCCTTTACTCCCATTACGGTTAATATGTAGGTGTCCCCCCAAAGCCTCATGCAATCTTAAGTAGGGCTTTTGGGAGGCGATTGGATCATGGGGGCCTGATTCTCTTCAGTGAATTAGTACGCTGGTGAACTTATAACCCAGTGTGATGCAGGGAGGTGAAACCTGGTCAGAGAATGTGGGTTACCGTGGTGTGACCTAGAAGGGTCTGTCTTCCTTCCTGGAAGTGTCTCTCTTCTCTCCTTGGTGTCTCTGTCTCTCTGTCTCTCTGCTCTCTCTCTCCTTCCTCCCACACTGCCTTGCTCTGCTTCTCCTCTGCAGTGCCCCTGTGCTATGCTGCCCTGCCTTGGAGCCAGTCAACTATAGACTGAAACTTCTACAAACTGTGAGTCAAAATAAACCTTTCCTTCTTTGAATTATGACTGTCATGTATTATGTCCCAGCAATGAGAAAGTGACAATCCCTAAGCTATGCTCGCTCTTAATTTGAATATCTCAAGCATACAGCACAGAGAGATTTAAACTGTATCTGTAAAGCAGCATTGTTATTTTAAATGGAGGCAAATATTGTAAGCAGCTGTTAAAACATCTAAATCAGAGCAGAGGATAAATGGCAGCCTGATACATTCTTTCTATTATGATCCACAGTTTGAAATTGTTCAAATTAAAAAATGTTGAGAAGCAAAATCACTTTTGCTATGCTTAGTGACGCAGATGTGGACTTGCGAATCATCAACTTGGGGCCCGAATGTAACCAGTTTCCCGGCACTGTCACTTCAACACGACATTCTTGCTTCTTGCTATTATCTCCCAAGCGATAACACCATGAAGTATTCCAGTCTGTAATTACAATGTTTATGGAGGAAATTGAATGAAATATGTGGTATAGAAAAGACTTGAGATGCTTTGAGAATGACAAAGGTCTACTATATTTTTCAGCTGCCCAAATGATAGAGAATTAGGTAGAAATTTCCATAAGCGCTACTGAGGTTATTAATGTGATGGCAAAGCTAGTGCTTCAGACTGGTTCCACATGCCACATCTTGAGACAGATGAGGTATACTTCTTATGTCTTAAGAAGAGACAGAGATTTTCTAGGAAAATAATGACTTCAAAGATCAGATCCTTGTGCAGCACTGTTCAAACTTGTTTTAATGAACTCTCTGTTGCTGTGACAAAATGTATGAGATAACTGGAAAGGAGGAAATATTACTTGGTTCATGATTTCTATCTCAGGTTGCTTAGTTTCCTCAGTTTGAGCCTAAGGTGAGACTGAATATCATAGTGGAGTGAACAGAGCTGTTAACTTGGAGGTGACTAGAAAGGAAATAGAGAGATAGAGATAGAGAGAGAGAGAGAGAGAGATGGAGAAAGAGAGAGAGGGAGGGAGGGAGAGAGAGAGAGAAATGTGGACTATGGCCCTTGTGTGCCTTTCAGGGCATACCCAGTGACTACTTCTCGCAAGTGGCCCCACTGATTAACATTCCACCACCTCTCATTAAATAATGAGCCCATCACTGGACTAATTCATAGTGAGGTTGCAATATCACCGTCTGGACATTTTCCTGAAGTCCCTCCTCTGAGCCCTGCTTCCAGTACTTGGACCAAGCCTATAACACATTAAAGGTTTGAGCTGTAATAACAATAACCAAAATATGGAAACAACCTAAATGACCATGGATAAATGAATGAATAACAAAAATGAAATTGACGTCTACATTCTAGAGTATAATATTTGCCTTAAAAAAGAAGAAAATTCTGTAATATCTATGACATGAATTAACCTTAAGGACATTAAACTAAAAAAATAAGCCAGTCCTTTTGTGACAACTAATGGCCAATTTCACTCATGTGTAAAACAGTCACATTCATAGAATCAGAATGGAATGTTGGTTATCACCACCTGGCAGGAGGTAGAAATGAGGAGTTGCTAATCGATAGACCTGAAGTTTCAAGTAAGCAAGATGAATAAATTCTTGAGATCATCTGTCCCATGTTGCACCATAGCCAACAATAATGTAGTTAACACTTAAAAATCTGCTAAGATGGCAGACTTCATGAAACTGTTCTTAACACAATAACATAAAATTTACAGAAATGAAAATAAATCATTGCATGTTGCAACCTCCTTCCTAAGAGCTTAAATAAAAGCAGTTTAGAAATATGGGTGGAGGTATTTAGCATATGAAAACACAAAAATTTGACTTTTTGGCATAAGGAAGACAGTTGAATCTGACATCTTTTTCTTTTTAATGTAAAATAATGCAGTATGAACAAAAATCATCTGCTATACAAATGTAGATGTATATGCCATTAAGCTGGATTTGTTATGACCTTAACTGACAAAATAAACAGTTCTGTTGTGAATAAGTCTTAACTAAATGGAAACTGAAAATGCATTAAAGTGGACAAGTTTTAGAAGAATTATAATTCGAAAGCTTCTTAGGAGTACTTAACATTTTGAGGTTGAAAATAGCTGTTTTCAGATGTTTTCATCCGGCTAATACTTCCTTGCTTCGCCACATCTTTACAGCACCACTGCCTCATCTATTTTCCCTTTTTCTCTTGCTCTTTACAAATTAAGTCAGCACTAAGTTTTTCACTCAATTCCCCAAGTTTGCTATTTATTTCTTTGATTGACATTGAGTCAGTTTTTAACACGAACTTTCTTTAGTTCTGAATTTCTAAGGTAGTGACATGGTGCTTTCTACTCTAAAGGCCCATCCAGTACTAAACTTCTCTGATAATGGATGTTGGTGGCATTAAATGATGTTTTCTTGCAGCTGGTTCTGCTTTAGTTATCACAAAATTAGTCATCCTCGCTTGTTCTGGCTCAAAAGAGAAACCTTTCTTTCTTTGGAGTCAATGATCTGTTGTGCTTTTAAAATTCTACTTTTTAATGAATAATTATTATATTACTATAGTATCAAAATTTTGTCTGCCCAGCATCCATCCTCTCACCTTTTAATAATAACATCCCAGATGATTTTCTTTGAGGAAAAAAAATCCCTCTTCTCACCCCGAATCTGTGTGGTTTGATAGGTGCGGTTAGGCACCAAAGTTAGGTTTAAAATTGAATCCTTAGTTTATCATGATCCCATCTTCTCATCCATGGTCCAGCCCTGGAGAATGAAACTTGCCTCCAGAATGTTTGTAACATCTAGTATGAAGAAGAAGCGGTCATCTTGCTGAGAATACTGGGGGTTCTATATACTTTGTTGTTGGAGTAGCAGAGCCGAGGGCTGCTGATTTCACCTGAGCCTCTGTGACAATCTATACTGAAGCCAGCCCACCCCTGGGAAGGTTTAATCGTAAGAAAGAGTCAATATATTTGCTTTTCTTGTCTAAGCTCATTGAGCTGTTTTTATAACTCACTGCAAGAGTCCAGACCAATGTCCCCCTACACAGGATGGATGTGAAGTAACTCAGCCACAGGACTTCCTTGGGGACTGCACTTGACTCTTGGACATCCCATTTCTAAGCCAAAGTCTCTTTCCGTAGGGAAATGAGGAAACCTGCAAGCTGATTGTTCCTAGAATCAGAATCTCACTTTCTCCTAAAGGGCAGATTTAGGAAAAAATTATATATATAGTTTTACACAAATTTGGAGGCCAGCAAGATAGCAGTCTGCAGGCTTGGTTGGCATGATAGAGACCAAGGGAAGCTCTGATAATCTATTGAGACAATCGCTTGACAGAATTCCCTTTGTCTCTGAGGGGTTCCTCATTTTTCTCCTTAAACTCTTTAGTTGATTGGATGAAGCTCACTCAGATGAAGGACAGTTATCCAGAATCTATTAATTTCAATGCTAATTTTATCTAAAAAATATCCAGAATCTATTAATTTCAATGCTAATTTTATCACTCAGATGAAGGACAGTTATCCAGAATCTATTAATTTCAATGCTAATTTTATCTAAAAAATACCTTCACAGAAACATCTAGCATAGCATTTTCCCAAATAACTCAGTATTGTGACCTAGAAAAGTGGACACATAACATTAAACCATCACAGTGAGTATATTTTAGAAATTAATATTTGATACATGGGAGAGTATATATATATATTATATATATATATGTGTGTGTGTGTGTGTATGTGTCAAGATACACACATATAGATAGATACATAGAAAATAGATAGGTAGGTAGATAGATAGATAGATAGATAGGCTATGCTTACAGGTTTAAAAAAAAAGTAATAATGAAACAAAATCTGTGACCTCACTGCCTAATCTAAGCACTGTTACACACTAAGTGCTGGTCAGTCTACCAGTTTCCTTCCCAGTCCTATTCTCCTGTTTCATTTTTTTTTATACTCATATGCTTCATTTTTTCAATCAGATTTATTGGTACATTTTAGATATACATAATGATCACATTCATCATAGAGAATGTTTGTCTGTACGTGACATAAATTGGTTTTTTTCCCCATTCCACTACCCTCCCTTATATCCCTCCTCCCCTCCCCATTTGCAAAAGCTTTGTTTCCATGCTTTCCTTCTTTTTTTCATATTTTTTACGTTTCCCTTCTTTCCTTTCCCCTTCCCCTCTGCCTTCTTCCCCTCCCCATTTGAACATTTTCTTCCTATTTCACAATACCTGTTATACAGTTTGGTCTTAATTTACACTTTTGGTTTCTCACACCAGAGACACAATGTGGTATTTACACGTATGTGTCCAATTAATTTCACTTAAGAGTATGGATTCAAGGTACATCCATTTGGTGGCACAGTTTATAATAATCAAATCTTAAAAACAACCCAAGTTCCCATCAATTGGTGTATTGGGTGATACTATGTACCCCGAAGCCCTCATATACTTTTGATGGAGCTGAGTCTGGCGCTTGCGATCGGTTTGTTGTCTAGTGCCAGGATTGGTGATATAAGTGTTGCACCCACCCAGGGGTGGAGCTGAGACACAGTGTAAAGGAGGTGGGTCTTCCTCTTGCTCGCTTCCGCACTTCTGTCCTCTCCCTCTCTCTCTCTCTCTGTCCAGCGTGCCTTGCTGTTGTGGCGGCCATGAACAGCAGCCCTGCCAAGCCATGCTGTCTTGGAGTCAACTAAGTATGGACTGAAATTCCTGAGAAACTGTAAGAAATAAACCTTTCCTTCCCTAATTTTGGGTGTCAGGTATTCTGTCTCAACAATGAGTGAAAAGTAACTAAGACAATTGGTGAATGGATAAAGATGTGGGTTTTTAAAAAATACAGTGGAGTACTACTCTGTAATAAAGAAGGATACACTTTAGACATTTTCATTTCTATTCTGCTTCTGCTCATATTTATTATTTTCATATTTAAAAAAGACATTTCTAGCACATATTCATATAGCTTAAATAACTTTCATTTCATTTTGAGCTATGGAAGTGAATTTTCTCATATGCTGTCATCTGTAACTTGCTTCTTTTCACTTCCTGTTATGGCTTGTGTCTAGATATCTTCCCAAAGCCTCATGTGGTCATGTGGCTTTTTCAGAGGTGAATTAATCTAGACTGTCTGATGCTGAGATTAAGGGTGCGTGATTAGCAAATCAGTCCACTGATTGATTTGACATAGTTCTGGTTAGAATTAAAGGTGGGAGTGTTATACTTACGCTAGGACAGATAGCTTGAATACGAAATGAAGCACAGAAAAAGTCTTATCTTTTCCTTTTGTTGCTTTTGCTGTCGTCACTGCCATGAACTGTTGCCCCTTTGCCATGGGTCACCCTGCCTTGGACTATAGACTGAAATCTCTACAAGTTGTGAGCTAAATAAACCTTTCCCCCTTTAACTTTGGGGGCCAGGTATTTTGTCTCAGCAAGCAGAGAGAAGTAGCTAGGACACTCCCCCTTACTCTTCTAAGATTCTTCTATGTTGCTGTCTGTAGCTGGAGCTCATTCATTTTCATAGGACTGTGAAATTCCACTGGGCAATTATTGAATGTTTTATTTCCCCAGTGTCTTTTCAGTGGATAACAAAATCGTTTATACCTTTCTATTTTATGGGAAATGCTGTTGCAAATATGTTTATTCTGGTAAGTTTTGCACATTTTCTAGAGTGGTGATCACATGTTGGAGTCCCTGGACTGGCAACAGCAGCATTAATAGCACCTGATAGTGTTTCTGTGCTATGTTCTGAATGTTTGCTCCTCCAGTTTGTATATCGAAATCTTGACTCCCATGGTGATAGTGTTAGGAGATGGGGTCCCTAGGAGATGAATAGGTTAAGAGTGGGTACAGCCTTCATGAATGAGATTAGTGCTCCCACAAACAAAACCATGAAGAGCTGCATTTCCCTTCTACATAGCTAGAAAGTAACACCTTTAAACCAATTCATGGACATTTCAACCTCCAGAACTGTGGGCATAAATTCATGTTATTTGTATACTGCCCAGTTTATAGTCCTCTGATAGAGTGTTCCAAATGGACTAAGAAATACAAATTCTTCAGCTCTAAACCAGACTTATGACATGAAAAACTTGGGGTGAGGTCCTTAGGTGAACCTGGTGTTTTCTAAAGTACAGGAGTTGCTGGCCTAAGTATATAATTGGAATTGACTTGTTTATTCTTGCCTCAGTTTACCTTACTTGGTAAATCTTTTTTTGTAAGACTATCTTTCAGTTCTACATCTTTTTACCTCCAAATGTTCATCCTTTATCTCACTACTTCTAAGCCTCCCAAAACAGTGTTCTAAATAATTAATTTATTCTACTTTAATCTCTAAATCCTAACCATAGACTTGAAAAATTTTATCTCTAGGATTAATTTTACTTTGTGCTATCGGTTTTACCCTTTTGCATTTCTTCATCTAAATATTTCAGGTTTTATCTCATACTTATTTTAATTCCTCATCTTGAATCTGTTCTCACCTTCTTAAGCACCTACTACTTATGTATTTTTCATCTCATCCCACGTTTCCACCATGTCCTTACCTTTTAATGTATTTTATTGTTTTTCTTGGCAAGAAATGAGTCTGGACATAAAAACTCATATTACAGCTGCAAACTAATTTAGATATTTTTACCCTGAATTGACTTAGCACATACTTCCCACCTCTTTCAAAGCTCATGGCCAAATCTGGGACAAGAAACTGTGATAAGATGGGATTCTTTGGTCTTTGTACCACATGACCTACTGTGTGATTGGTTTTTACTGAAACAATATCGGTAGTTAGTAACTCAGATTAATTTCCTATGGATGGGAATCCTTTTTTTAGTTCAGCTGATTTGACACAGAAAAATGGTAGACTTTAACACCCATGGTAATCAAAGTAAGACAGGGTTTTGGCCCTGGGATATTCACTCTGGCTCTGTGTCAAATGAACTGTGCCATCAGAGGTAATATCCCTAGTGGGTTACAAGCTTCCTAGCAGAAGCAATGGATACACATTTTTAGAAATTGTGGGTATCAATGGCTCTAAAACTTAGTATTCCATTCTGAAAGTGAGATACAGACCTGCTCAACCAGTTTGTTCATGTAAGAATCCCATTGATCTTTGTTTACACAAAGAACAGGAAAGGACTAAACGGAAGTGGGTGGTGAGTTACACGCCTGTAATTCCAGCACTCCAGGAGGTTGGGGCAAGAGGATTTTGAGTTCATACCCAGCCTGGACAATTTCATAACTCAGTACGATCCACCCTCTCAATCATTTATTTAAACATCAGGGGGTGTCACACAGTACAGCAGTGCCAGAAAACGATGCACCAAACTTTGGAGGCAGTGTAGTGGACGAGCTAAAGACTGCAGAACTCCACAAAGTTCTGTGATCTCGGTCAGGGTCGAAAAGCTGTGAATCCTGTTCACTGGATGGTTCCGAGTAAGTTACTTAACATCTCTGTGCCTCAATTTATTTATGGGTAAATGAAAAGAGTATTATAATTGTTCCAGAGATAAAATCAGTCCTATTATGAAAAACACTTAACATGTTGCTAATCAACATTCAAGAACTGTAAAATATTGTTATTGTTGCTACTAGTTTTATCTAATTTACATTTTATATAATACTGTATTATTTCCTTAAAATTTACGTGTTTCTAGTGTTTGAAGAATCTGTGTTTTTAGCCAAAGCTTTAATTTATTTTTATATAACATTTTAGATTTAATGGGAAAAGGTTTTGATTTCTCTAGAAAAAATGCTTTTAAATAATCCTTTAAATATTAATGTAGCTTTTTATTTATTTCAATACATTATGAAGACCTGCAAATCTCCAGAAGTTATAGCTTAGGGTTACAACTCACCAAAGAGCAAATACACACACACGCACACACACACACACACACACACACACAAAGTAGCTTATGATTAGATGAGCTGCTTCTTTTTAATTTAGGTGCTAACACAAAAGAAACACATGAAGCTGGAGTTCACACATATTTTCAATGGATTTTTCTATTAATGACTTGAAATCCTTTAATGAAGAATGCACACTGAAATGAGTTACACACATCTGAGTTAGGCAATAAATAGGTTCATAAATAATTCAAAATAGTGAATTGATGTGTATCATAAACAAACTGACAAATGGTTGTTCTCTCAGAATTAAAAATTAAGGAACGAGCTGTACCTTTGCAACTTGGCCTTCTTTGGTCCACTAGAAACATAAAAGCTATTTTAAAATCATAGCTTTGGAAAACATTTATCCATCGCTCTTAAAATTCTCAAGAAACACAACAGTCAGGAAACACAGGCTGTGGAGACGATCCACTGGATGAGTGTTTGAACACGCTTGAGAATTGGGCAAATATGGGATTTGAGTGACTTGGCTGCAGTGCCTTGCTGTCAGCAGTTCATTTGAAGGCACGTGCCAGCCTGAGCCTCAGAGGCAGAAAGGTGCCAGCGTTTTGCTTTTGAACTATTGTCAGTTCACACCGTGGCTTCCTTCCATGCATTTCAGGGCTGGAAATGGGTCTGGGAGAACAGTTTCATCTCTGATGCCAGCTATGATCTGTTGATGAGAGGTGGCTGCCTGAACAGTGTTAAAAGGAATCAGAAATTAATTTCCAGCTCAGAGAGTGCGGTAATCAATTAATTATGCCTGGCATCCAGAGGGAGAAGGGCAATCCTATGCTCATCAGGTACTGGCCACCTTGGGCTGGAAATATATGTGGGAAAGAAAACTTCTCTTTTGTTCAACTCTGATATCAGGCTACAAGCCTGGGTTAATTTTATTTCTTGGCCTATATAATTGAAATGCCATACTTTTTAGTAAATTTTCTTTGGAAATAGCCTAAAACAAGTAACAGTATCATTCCTATTTCCTAGTTGTATATAGTCTAAGTAAGAATGATCTATGGATTCAGTTTTCTTTCTCCATCAGTGTAATGCCTGGCATGTAGTAAGTATGTCATTAATTCCTGTTGATCACATAGTTATGAACTAATTATGGAGAACCTTCTTTGTGGCAGGAAGTGTCCTTGAACTTCATAATGAACAAAGCTCAAATGTCATCTGCCTTAATAAATACTATGCTTTAGTGAGAAGCATGATATCAAATACGTTAGCACAACCAATTGTGGGAAGTACTACTAGGTCAAGGCAAGAATAGTGGGAAATTCTGAAGGAGGACTGGTATTTGTGAAAAGATCTTTCAACAGGAAACTTTTAATTTAAAATTGAAGAATCAATAATAATTTTCCAGTTAAATATTGTAATTTTGCTTGGACGTGCATGAAAAAAGAGAAATAGCATGTACAAGAACTGAGCGTTGAGAAGAGTCTGGCATAGGCTAAGATGGTGGTATGATTGAAGTCTTGTGAGGAAAGAGCACAGTGTAGGATAGAGTTGGAAAGATAAAAAGGACCACACTCTGCTGAACTTAGAGGTCATACTAAAGAGCGTGAAGTGTTTCTTAGAATCAACAGGAAACTGATAAAGCTGTGGAAGTGGGTTATAATGTGCAAACTGCCTGACCTTCTTAGAAGTCGCTTTGGATGCCAGGAGAAGATCATGTTCTCTAGGGAAAGTTGACAAAGATGCAACAGGCAGAGTCAGATGGGCATTTTGGACTTAGACTCACAGATGTGGCCACTTTCCAATGCATGACAATAAACACATGGGGACTGTCCTTTCGGAAAAGGAAAAGTTTGCAAGGGTTCATGTCTGTACTTTTGGACTAGGATAGTGACCACGGATACAGTGAGAAGTAGCTCCATTACTTTACACTTGACCTAGTTCACTCCCCAAAGTAACCTGACTTGCTATCACAAGACTGTGACTGCCATCACTGGGACAGTATTTTCCTTGGAGGAAACCCCACTTACACTATGTCTGGGCTAGAAAATGTCAAAAAGGAAGTGAAATATGCCCAATTTAAGATGGGGAAAATCCCCTTGACCATGTACACACTTGTACACTTGATTTAGGAATGATCACTGCCCCTGTGCATTCTCTAAGGGATTGGGAAGACAAGTTCTGTGTATCTAGTAGAAAGCCTCCAGAGGCAAGGGAATATTTAATTGGTTCAATATGTGATATCTATTGTCTACCCTGGCATGATCCTTCCACTATGGCCTCAGTTGCGCCCTATGGCTTTTTTGAGATGTTCCCCAGTTAGTAAAACAGTGAGCAGCTTAGAACATCCATCTGAGCTGCCCTTGTGTGAAATGAGAAAATAACTCCAAGTCCAAGTCCCTTGGCAGCTTCTCTGTGAAGGTTGGCCCGCAATTCATCAATGCAGCTTAATAATGTTGTTACATTTTGTTAAGGGAGTGTTATGTTAATTAACTCAGCCAAAAGATATTGGGTGGCTAAACTGCCATCGTTTGATCTTTGATGAAGACACAGGCTTCCTCAACTAAGCTGGTTAGAGAATAGGACTTTTGTTGTTCACACTACCAGCAGCAAGAAAATCCATTTTTCCCCATCCCAGAGATATGTAAATACATCTTAATTGTCGTGATTACTCAGGGAGTTTTATTCTCCAGACTTAGTTCCATTCAATGGGCTGAGCGCTTCTTGAGAGAAGAAAATCTGGCTGAATACAACCAGCTAAGATCAATGGTATTTTTGTTTTATTAATGAGTTGTTTTCTTTCAGCCTTGAACTAAGGAATATTGCAGATATCCTATAAAACAGTTGGATAATATGAAAGATTATCTTTGGGAAAAGAAGACAGTTCTCACCATTGGACTTTGAGTCCCCCAAATGTCATTGTTATAGCCATGTGGGATATTGTTCCTTGTTTTCTTCCAGACTTTCTCTACCCGTCTGACCATTCTTTGCTTCATGGTACCTTCTATGTGCACCTACCTGGCAGAGGAGATAAGCAAATTCCTTTGGGTTTTCTGAGAAGAGCACCAACCCATGCCCAAGGGCTTAGTTGATCATGACTTAACCACCTCCTAAAGAACCCACTTAACACTATTGCAATGAAAATTAAATTTCAATATGCAGATTTTGAAGGGACAACAGCATTCAAACCTTAGGAACATCTGTCATTCTTTTTCTGAAATGGCAACTTCTTATTGCTGTGCATGATTTTTGATAATGTCAATGTTCATGTCTGTCTTAGTTGCTTTTATTGTTGCTAAAACAAAATACCAGACAACAAAAGTTAAAGGAGGGAAGGTTTATTTCAGTTCACAGTTTGTAGAGGTTTCAGTCTGTATTTGGCTGGTTCCGAAACAGGGCAGCATGACAGAGGAGCATCGTGGAGGAGAAACAGTCCCTGGCATGGCAGGCAGGAAGATAGCAAGCAGCCAAAGCCTTTTATCTCCCTTCAGCTAATACCTCTTTTATTATCCTGATGTATTAAATACTGTTTAGGATCAATGACATTGTAATAATGAGATGACCAATTTTTGTCATTTTATTGTCATTTAAAAGTGAATGTAATCATTATGCACTATAAACCAGTGCTAATAAAAAAAAGTTTAAAACTTTTTAGAAAGTTCTTCATGGATAGGGCATGCTCATACTTCCTGCATTGTGAGACACACTCCTCATACCACCCAGTCCCGGCTTCTCCACTTACAGAGAGCACAGAGGCAAGTGCTCCGTGGCTTCGGTGGGCATTGAAGCTTGTCTGTGATATCCACATGTCATCATACATGCAATGGCTCTCAAACATGTGTCTCTGACCTTGATAGTTCTTGAGAAGCTCACACTCACTTTTGGTCACCGGCCCTTACACATGTAATAGACTTCTCAAGCCCAATAGGTCTAAATCTAACTTCTGACTCCTCCTTTAAGCTTTTCCAACTGCAGCCATCTCCTTCATCATTAACTGGGGGTCATTCTTTTCTTGCTCGTGTTTGAAACCTTGGTGTATCTGTGGCTTCTCAGTACCTCACCTGTATTGCAGCTGCAGATACTTCTGGCTATACTATGTGCAAGCTGTTACAGACTAATAAAGTTGGTTTTTAATCTCTCTTTTCTTCTGCACAACAAAAATCTTTTCTGTGAGGATTGTTCAATGAAACAAATGAAATCCCAGCCTAAAGAAATGGAAACAGGGAAAAATTTTTCTGATTTCTACATATGAATGTGCCAACAAAATAGTAAATAAATAAATAAACAACAGAATTAACCATGAGAAAGGAAATCAGTACGACGGTAACTTTTTATATTTATGTTAATACATTTTTAATGGGGAAGCTGGTCCTAAATATTTGTCTTGGTCCAAAACAAGTAACATTAGGGCCCTATTCACTAAGCAATTTAAAAATTTTAAACTCATACGCTCCAGTGGTCACATAAAAGGACAGACTTGAAGTAGTCCATGTATTTCTTTTTCTGTATTATAATTGCTGGGCAGCTGGTGCTTGTGTTGCATCTACTATGTACATTCAAAATGCATCTTTCCACAGGGGTTGAGAATATAAGCTATGCCAGAGGCGAGGTTGAAGGATTCCAAACAGTCAAGGGTTTAGTTCTAGAATAAAGGCATAAGATTGAATCTGCAGGTGTCCATGGCCAAATCCTAACTGAAGATTCTTTCAGTAAATGTCTGTGTTCAAAACTGGGTTTATTACAAAAAAAAGCAACAGTAACTGACACCTGAAATTTATTTCACAGTGTTAAGTAAAACCCAGTAGTAACCACAGCAGTTATTCATCCACAACTAAGATGAGCAAAACTTGTTTTGGAGGAGGATTTTTTTTTATCACTAATGCTGCTTGCAATTGTTGTCTTTATAATAATAAAAAGAAAACCAACTTTTAGTCACTTTATTATCATTTAAAAGTTGTCAGTAAACAATTCGCATTTCTCAATATCTTATTGCCTGTATCTTGGGCAGACACCTGCCTTTGGTTCTCCACTCATGGGACATAATAAAAACAAATATCCCACAGATTCAGTGCGTGTTCAGAGTTTGTCCACAATATCTACACTATCAACACAGCTTGAAAATCAGTGACCTGAAAAATAGATCAGTCCTCACATATCTGTTTTGTAGGCTACACTGAGTTTTTAAATTAATGGTTATCATTTAACAATGGGGAATTCATGTAAAAATTTGTCTGGGTGGCTACTCATAGTCTCAATCCTTGTTATGCCATACATGAACTCCAAAAACATTATACTAAGTAAAAGAAATCGGTTACAGAAAAACACATACTGTATGACTCCTTTTAAATAAAATGTTCAGAATAGGCAAATCTATAAAGATGGAACATATATTCCAGACACTGGGAGAAGGAAAGAAAAAGAAAATAAAGGTGACTAAGCCGCAGTGAAGTGGGGTTTATTTTTTCTTATGTAGAACATGTTCCAAATTTAGATCATATTCATGGTTGCACAATTCAATAAATGCACTAAAAGCCAAAGATTTGCCCATATTAAAGGGGCGGATTTTATGCTACCTGAATTATATCTTAATAATGCTGTTAAAGAGACAAAGAGAAAAAAGAAAATGGTTGGACGATTATATGATAAAAATGCTGCAGTTTCCAGTGGCAGAAACTGCTAGCATTTTGTTAAAACTTTTTGCACGCAATAGATGATACGCTTTCCTTTTTGTCTTAGTCCTTACTTTCTTCCTAAATTAATTCTTAAACATGAGGCCAAGTTCTACTTGATACTTACCATTTTTATTGCATTGTTCTTTTCTTTAAAATAGGAAACAGAGGAAGTTTTCATATTTTGGTAACCTTGTCTCTAGCAAATGTAGGAAGTTAACACATACAGCTAAGGACAATTCATCTGACCTGTTACTAATGAGAAAACAGTCGAGTTTATCTGTGGTCTCCAGTCTGACCTCAATGATTTTGCAAACTGTGTTTTAGAGGTCTCCCTGAGAAGAATGGATCAGAAGGAGCATGGTGCAGGCCACTAGAGCACTGCTGTGTGCGTGGCCAGCACATGGCCTGAGCCTTTGGAGGTCAGAGGTGTCAGTGGACTATCTGATCTGCTCATGTTGTAGCATTCACCACTAATAAGTGCCTCATTCAAGATAGCACTGTAAAGGTAGACCAGAAAGACCCCAGGACTTTCTGTTCATATGGGTAGATCCAGTTCTACTGTTCTTTTTCTTTCCTTCCTGGCTGCTCTTGCTTCCCAAGCCAAGCTTCATCAAATGTCTCTGATTTTGATGCTCCACCACCATTCCCATTGTCATGATGGGACATTCAAAATCCTGCAGTTGAATGATGAAGTAATTCTGTCTGTGTTTCTGTCTCCATCTCTCTCACAGACATATGAACAATTAGCTATACACATAACATTTTTGAAAAGTAGGTGGCGACATGAAGTACATACAGGAAAATAAGAAACACAGGTCCTGTATTAGATGCATGAGTTCAGTTTTTGTTCTTTTACTTACAAACAATGTGATAAGATATGTGTCAGACTAAATTGGGGATATCTCAGCTGTGGAATGTGTGAAATTATGTTATTTATTATTCATTCTTAGTATTTTGTTATAGCTAAGAATTTTGAGGTAAGTTCAAGGAAAGGGGAAAGTCCTGGGTAGGACTGCGGGTTTTCCTTAAAACGCCTCAGGCATGAGTGAGACAGGCAGGTCCTGGGCTCATGTACCACATCCCTGATCAGCTCAGGTTCCTTCTGCTGTTTAGCTCTCTGCTTGATGCTGCCAGGTCTGCAGTGCAGACCAGGGATTTATGCCTCTGTCTCCTGAATAGTTTATCTTCTCTATTCTAGTCTAAGCATTGAATATCTTGAACCTAAATCCAAGTTCTAGAGGAAAGGACCTATAGATGTCCTTAAAGCACACTTGACATTTAATCACTTATGTCATAGGGAGCAGACAATGTAATGTGGATTGGTAGGGAGAAGGAAGATGTGGGAAAAAAGTATTGTGAGTTGAACCCATGTCCCAAAAGGTAAATACTAAATTGCATGTCCACATTTAAAATGAAAGACTCCATATTTATTGGTTTTAAGGCAGTAAAATTAGGAACTGCCAAAAGACAAAGCAAATTGTCATGAGAAACACTGTGATTCAAAAATCTGTGAAATGAGAATCAAATCTTTGTAAGAAGTCTAGAATAGAAAATTCTTAAGAACACAAATGTACTTGGTGTTTGATACTTCATTTTAAAAATGGACCTGAGCAATAAAATCAAATTAATTTCTACCTAAATCTATTGATGTATGCCTAATCTGTTATTTATTTTAAAAAGCAAAACAGAAAAAAGGATAGAAATAATACAGAATTTCAAAAAAAATGGTAAGAAATTAACACTAGTTAATATATTGCATATTGTTATCTTAGAAGTAATTAATCTTAAAATACTGTTTTCATACATATTTTTAAAATGTATGTCATATAGATCATCGTGACTTAATCAGTGGCTTCCATCTTTTCCCATCCCATTCTCTAAAACTCTTATAATCTTGCTGCCTATCCTATTAACCATGAAGATGTTAGAATTCATCTATCTTTTTCTCTCTCTTGTTCTTCTAACTATGTTATGATTTACATCCAGATGTCCCCCCAAGAGCTGCATGCCCTCAAAGGTGAGGCTTTTGTAAGGTGATTGAATCACTGGGCAGCTATAGCTGACTTGTTGTTAGGTGGTAGGAGGTGAGTTACCAGGGCATGACCTGGAAATGTTCATCTCTCTCCCCACTTCCTCCCTTACTCTTCTGCTGCCTGGTCACCATAATAGGCAGCCTTCTATGGATTAACACTTCTAAAACTGTGAGTCAGAAACAAACCTCTCCTCCTTTAAGTTGCAGGTATTGGGTAGTTTGTCTCAGTGATTAAGCAAGTGACTAAGACACTGCATATTGTCTAAGTCTCCAAAGTAATTGTGGGAATTACAATCTTTCATGAATCTATATTAGGTCAGTACAAAATAGGTCAGAAGTAGATACCGATCCTGGTTATAATTCCAAAATTCTGAGCATTCTCCTTACTCATTTCTCAGCTTGTGCTATAGAGGTGGGGAATAAAATGGAGAAATAATTTACACATTAAAGGAAATATACCCCATGACTCAGCAATTCCATTTCAAAAAGTTTATCATAATGTAATAAAATATTCAACATTATCATGCATTTATATATTTATAATAGCATTATTTATAATATACTCTAAAATATTTTTAATGTTCAAACAAAAAGACTTTTATTGGAAAATTATTGAACTCTATTTAATGAAATACTTTGTATTTATTTCCAAAAGCATGTTACTAAAGAGTGCATAGATGGATAAGATTATAACCTTACAAAATTTTAATATAAGACATATATATGCACATACACGTATTTGTCATATGTCTTTATATATGACTGGAAGTTTGAATCGGAATACCAAGTGACAATATATATAAATGTTTTCTTCACAAACATGAATTTCAATAGTTTCCATTTTTTTGTGATTGAAATGTATTATGTATATAGTCATAAAAACAATAAAAATCAGATTAATTACCACCTAGCAAAAGGTTAGGTAGTATTCCCTTTAAGATTTGGTGTCATTCTATGATAGCTTCAAAACAAAAGAGAAGTTCTGAAGCAGAAAGAATAAACCTGTATCATGACACATGCTGTCAGTATTCTGAAATATATTATCTCATACAAGGGGTTCAGAAGAAGCCACAAGATTTCGTAGCATCATTTGTGACTTGTCATTCTTAGGAACCTATTGTGACATTTCTGAAAGAAATCTCTACTCTATATTGTTACCTTTACCATAATGCTTTTTTTCCATCAAAAATAGTAAGAGGGTACTGGGTCAATTTCCTTTGATTTGTGTACTACTGTCACCTGGAAGAAACACTAATTATATATGTGTTCCTTGATTTTTTTCCCCCTAGGCATCTGGAAAGTGATCAAAAAATCAGTCAATTTTCTGAGGTAGCAGCTTCTTTAAATACGAAATTTCACCAAATCTACCTAAAATGACCAGAGAGTTGATCACATTTTTAAAAAATCAAGAGTGTGTCAGGTATTGTTTACCTTTATTATAGTCAGTTGTTGGAATGCTATTAATAGGACATGAAGGAGATGACATTAAGGAAAAAAATAGAATAGTTAGAGAGGAGAGGAAAGCAGGTGTCTTTTTCTCATTTTGTTTTTCTGGCACTGGGTATGGACTTACACCCGCCACACTGAGCTATTATCACAAGTACTTTTTCTAAAATTAATTTTCAGGGACTTCTGGGAAGACGGTGGAGTAGTAGGATGCAGGGAAAACAGCCTGTCTGAGAGACACCATCTAGACATGGGAACACACCATCTTGAGGAAGACAAAAAGGAGGGAGATGGGTTCCTTGGACCCAGGAAGAGCCTGAAGTCTGAATTGAAATGCACAGAGAGAGCAAAAAGAAAAAATTCAATTAAGAAGAAAGTGGTAGCTGGTGGAGCCTTCGCCCAGAGCTGAACTCACTGCGCTAGGGGAGCTGTTGGAGCCTGGCAGTGTATGGATGCGATGTTGGTGGCGGCTGGCGACCCCGGGACCTCTGCGGAACCATTCCTCAGTGGAGGAGAGTGGCGGGTGCAGAGGATTGTCCTGGCTGGTGGTGAGTGCGGAGGGCTTGGCCCTCCCGCAAAAGAGTGATTTGCCAGAACCCATTCCTGAGTCAGGCCAGATATGCCTGGGGCTAAAACTGTTGGCAGCTTCCCGCATCGGTTCCTAGCTGGGCGCAGACCTGCGGAGACTGCTGGGATGTCTGTGAGCCCGAGGAGGCTGCTCCCAGGGCAGGCCTGCTAAGGTTGTCTACTACTCCGCCCACGGACAGTTGCTGGCTTGCTGAGATACAGTGCCACGATTTGGGTTGCTGTCTCTGCAGGCTGTGTACTTGTGAATCCAGAGAGAACCCTGGAAATGGAAGTGGAGCTTTGCTTTTTTTTTTTTTTTTTTTTTTTTAGTGTGAGTGTGGTTTCTGCCCTCCCTTTGGGCCTGGTCTTGTTATGTTCTCTTTTCTGTCTCTTTTGGCTTTCTTTTCCCTCAGTCTTCTGCAGTGGTTTCCCTGAGTTGGTGGACCCATCTTTGTTCTCCAACCTACATGCAGTCTCTTTTCCTTTTTCCCACTTTTCTACTTTTTCTTAAATTCATTTTGGGTCCTCACTCTTGGGGAAAGAATTGACACTTTGTGAACCTAAGTATTGTAAATATGATTGTTTTGCATCCTGTTGTATGGATATAAATTCAGTTTATATGGTTGGGGGTTGTAAATCAGGGGTTGGATCAGTTTACTGTTTTGTTGGCTGTGTTAGGTGCTATGGGTGTCATTACGGTCAGAACTGACTTGACTGAACTGGATAGCTGTTGGCCTTGCTGGTCCAGGACTGGGATTGACTGGGGGTTGCAGAGAGGGCTGGGGCGCGGTGCCAAGGAACTAGGGACTGGGCTAGGCGAGCAGTGGTTTCTCATCACTGACAAACTGAGGAGGCAGGATTTTCCAATAGACTCAGAGCCCAGGAACCAGTTACACCTGGAAGACATCTCCGGAAAGTGCTCATCATCTGGAGGTCCTTAACACCACCATTAAAGTAACCCACTGCAGGCAACTAACAGGCATCACTTTAGGAATTAAACTAAAAAAGAAAAGAAATGAGAAGACACTTAAACAGGTCACAAACCCAGACACCCAGTTCATCAAAAGCAAACACTGGGGGCAATGAGGCTGGAAAATCCAAAAGCCCCCTACAAGGTTTCTTAGAAGTGGTAACAAAGCAGTTGAATGAGGCTTTGGAAAAAATGAAATTAGAAATAATCTCTCAAATAACCATAGAGATTAACAAAATATACACCATGCTTAGTGATGTTAGGGCAGATACAGACAAAAAAATAAATGAGCTTAAGCAAATTATGGAAGGACAACATAGGAAGCAAATGGATTCCATAAAGCAGATTCAAGTAGATATCCAGGAGAATAGAAACTCTATTGGAAGTATTGAAAGCAGATTAAGCCAATGTGAAGACAGGATCTCAGATATTGAGGACAGGCTCACAGTTAGTGACCTGGAAAAGAAAGATTCTTCAAAACTAGCAAGAGATCATGAGATATTAATCCAGCAGTTGCTTGATGAGACAAAGAAAAATAACAAGATTAATTGGAGTCAGTGAACAAGCAGGAGATACTATAAATGATATTGAAAATATCCTTACAGACATTGTGTCAGAAAATTTTCATGGTAGAGAAAAAAATTTGACATACAAATAAGTGAGGCATATAGAACTCCAACTAGCAATGATAAAAAATAAATCTCCTTCCAGGCATATCTTAGTCAAGATTCCAGAAATTCAACACAAGAATAAAATTTTAAGAGCTGTTAGGGAGAAGAAACAAATCACCCATAAAAGAAAGCCCATCAGAATTACAGTAGACT
>RJWM01017836.1:0-42241 GCA_004363535.1 Dasyprocta punctata | reverse complement strand
AGGGCTAAACACTCCCTCTGGAAGAAAGAGAGCTTCTTTAATAAACGGTGCTGGAAAAACTGGCTTTCCACATGCCAAAGACTAAAATTAGGTCCATGTCTCTCACCATGTATTAAACTAAAATAAAAATGAATCAAGGATCTAAATATTAAAACAGAAATACTGCTGGAAGAGAGAATAGGTAGAATTCTTTAAAGTGTAGTCAAACACTTTATGAACAAAACCCCAGACTACAAGGAAAATATTATAAAGAATCAAGAAATGAGATCTCATCTTATTAAAAATCTTTTGCACAGCAAATGAAACCATCAATGTAGTGAAGAGACAACCCACAAAGTAGAAAAAATTTTTACCAGCTATTCTTTAGATGATGGACTAATATCTAGAATATATAAAGAACTCAAAAAAATTAGACCCTCTAAATTTAAAGACCCAATTCAAAAATGGTTATCTGAAATAAATAGACCCTTCTCAGATGAATAAGTAGAAATGACAAATAAATATATGAAAAAATGTTGAACATCACTGGTCATTTGAGAAATGCAAATTAAAACAATGCTGAGATTTCATTTCACTCGAGAAAGAATGACAATTATCAAGAAATCAAACAACAACAAATGTTGGCGGGGTTGTGAGGAAAAAGGAACCCTCTTTCACTGTTGATGGGAAAATAGACTGGTGTAACCACTGTGGAAATCAGTTGGAAATTTCTAAAAAAACTAAAACTAGAAATTTCAATCCAACCCAGCTATTACCCTTTTCAGTATATTATTGAAATAATTTAAAACATTGTACCACAGTGATGTATGTAAATGCATGTTTATAACAGCACAGTTTGTAACAGCTAAATCTTGGCAACCACCCAAATGCCCATCAACTGATGAAAAGATAAAGATTTGGTTTATTATTCAATGAAGTACTACTCAACCATAAAGAAGGATAAGCTTGAGACATTTATAGGTAAATGGATGGACCTTGAAACCATATTCTTCAGTGAAATTAATCAAACATGTGTGTAAAAAATGCATTGTTTCTCTGGTGTATGAAATCTAAAGTGTAAATAAGGACCACAATGTATACTAGATATTATGAAATAGGGAGAAAACACTCAATTGAAAAGTGTAACAAGGGAAGGGGGAGGAGGAAAGACAGGACAGAAAAAAAAATGAGAAAAGAAGGAAAAATGGAAACAAAACTTTTGTAAATAAGTGGAAGAGAGGTTGCAGGGAGGGGAAGGGGATGTGGAAAAAAAAAGGAATCTCAATTTCATGTACAGCACAAAATCCCTATGATGAAAGTGATCGTTATGTACATTTAAAATGTATCGAAAATCTTAACTAATAAAATTTTTTTTCTTGAGAAATTATAAAGCTATTGGAAGAATCCAAAGCTTACTATGAAACTACAGTAATCAGGATAGTGTGGTATTGGTGAAATGACACACAACTAGATCAGTGAAACAGAACAGAATAGAGAGTTCAAAAACACACCAATGTAAAGGAAAAGGGAATGAAAAAGGACTTAAATGATATCACCAAGTAAAATACACTATTTTGAAAACTACATACTGCATGACTCCAACTATCTGACACTTTAGGTGAAATCACAGAGGTTAGGGTGGAAGGTAGAATGAACAGGTAGAAGCCGGGCATGGAGGCTGAGGTAGGAGAAGCATTGTGAGTTCAAGGCTACAATGCAAGTGCAAGGCTGGTCTGAGCTACATAGTGCAACCCTGCCTCAAAAAACTAGGGATGGGAGTTTGGCTCAATGGCTTAAGCGCTTGTCTGGCAGGCATGAGGTTTTGAGTTCAATCCCCGGTGCCACAAAAGAATAAATAGGTAGAACACAAAAAGGTTTAGGGCAATCGCTATTCTTTATGGTACTTTAAATACCTAACGAGTCCTTAGGTATTTGTCCAGACCCATGGAATGTACAGAACCAAGAATGAATCCTTGTTCAAACTATGGAATTACGTTAATGCTAATGTGTCACTGTAGGTTTATTAGTTGAAACCAACATACCACTCAGGGTGGGATGTTGCCAGTTCAAGAGACAAGGTGTCTGTGGTGGTGGCATATGAAAACTGTAGTTTGTGCTCAATTCTGTTCTGATCTTAAAAAATAAAGCGCATTAAAAATAATGGAAGCTGAGCATAATGGCACATGTCTATAATCCCAGCACTCTGGGAGGCTGAGGCAGAATGATCACAAGTTTGAGCCCAACTTGAGCAACTGAGTGACTTAGTATGACCCTGTCTCAAAACTAAAGATTTTTTTTTGTACTGGGGATTGAACTCACAACCTTGTGCCCACCAGGCAGGTGCTTATACCACTGAGCTAAATTCCTAGCCCCTAAAGAAATTTTTTAAAGGGCCAGGGATATAGCTCAGTGAAAATGATGTGGGTTCAATTCCCAGTACCAGAGATGAAAAAGAAAAAAAGGAAGATGAAGAAAAGGAAAGATAAAAGGAAGAAGAGGAGGAAGAAGAAAAAGAGATAAAAGTACTCAATGAATCAAAAAGGCATGAAAAGACAACAATAGAAGACAAGATGGTAGACTTAACCTGAGAATCACATTACATACAAATGGATTCAGTGTAAATTAACACAATAAAAGGCAGCAGTTGTCAGTATAAAAACAGCAAGTGCTTACAAAAAGTACTTTAAATAAAAAGAAACCTATAAGTTAAAATTAAATATATAGAAAAAAGTGTATCGTGCTATACTAAAAAAAGGAAAGCTGGAATGGCAATGCATATCATAAAGGTATGAATGTGATTTCCTAACTATAAAGGATCACTTCTTGAAAAGAATAATACCAAATTGTACTTCAAACAGCTTCAAACTTCATAAAGTAAAATCTGATAGAGCTGAATAGAAACACACAGATCTTCAGTGGTAATTAGATATCTCAAAACTCTGCTTCATTAATATGACAAGTAAATAGAAAATCAGTCACAGCATAAAACACTTGAATGACATCAGTACACAATGTAACCTAATTAATATCAGTGGAATATTCTATCTAACCATCATAGAATATAGGTCCCACAAAAGTATGTTGCCTGACAACAATGAAATTAAGTCAAAATTGATAACAGAGCGATGTATGGAAAATCTCCAAACATTTACAAACTGAACCAAATACTTCCAAATAAATCTCAGGTCAAAGAAGGAATTAAATTGGAAATGAGAAATTATTTTGAACTGAATAAAAATAAAAGTACGGTATATCAAAGTCTGTCAAATGTCATTAAGAGAATGCTAAGAGGGAACTTTATAGTATTAACCATCTATTAGAGGAAAAATATCTCAAGTTTATGATTTCTATTTCCACTTTATAAAACTAGCAAAAAAACAAATTAAATCCAGAGTAAGTGAGAAAAAAGGAAATGATGAACAAAAAGTGAAAATCAATGAAATAGAAAACAGAAAATCAATAGAGAAAAATCAATGAAACCAAAAGCTGATTTTTCAAGAAGCCCAATGGAATTAGTAGCCTCTAGTCAAACTGAGTAGGAAAAAAAGTAAAAAGAAAAAAAAAAAGACAAGGCATAAATCATCAATATCAGGACTGAAGCAGTAACATCACTACAGATTCTATAAATATTACAAGGAAAATAAGAGAATATTATGAAACACTTTATTCCATTAGATTAGAAAACTCAGATAAAATGGATAAATACTTGAAAGAAATGTACTGCTACAGCTCACCAGAAAAGAAACATAGAACCAGAATATCTTTGATATTTATTATTAAGGAAACTGAATATGTAGTTGACAGTCATTTCAAACAAACAAACAAAAAAGATTATTTCATGAGCAAATTCTACCCAATTCTACTAATCTTTCACAAATTCTTCTAGAAAATCAAAGAGATATTTTCCAAATCATCCTGTGAGGTAAGTATTATCCTGATGCCAAAATTAGACAGTTACAAGGAAATTACAAATATTCCTTAAAATACATATGAAAACATTTTAAAAAGTATTTTAGAAAATTGAATCTGACATACACAAAAAGAATAATGTATCATTAACTGATGGTGATCGCAGGAATGCAGAGTTGATTTAGCCTTTGAAAATCAATGAATGTAACTCTCCATGTTAACAAACTAAAAAGGGAAACACACTATTCTCTCAATCCAGGAAGAAAAAAATCTTTGATACAGTCCAAAATTCATTCCTGAGAAAAACTCAGCAAACCAAAACTCAGCAGAGGAGACCTGTCTTGACTTGATAAACAGCATCTCTAAAAATCTACAAACATCATACTTAATGGTCAAAGATTCAATGCACTGACCCCCCCATCAGGAACCAGGTGAAGTGTCTAGCTCTCACCATTTCTATTCAACACAGTACTGGGAGTGCTGCATAGTGCTAGGGAAGGAATACATAAGATGCATCAGATTCACAAAGCAAAATTGACTTTATCCTCAGATGACTCACTCATCGACTTTGTAGAATCCTGTGGAATCTAAAAGAAACTACTGGACAAATAAGTGAACTTAGAAAGGCACTGGATGTAACATCAAGATATTAAGTTCAACTGTGTTTTATACACTGGCAAAAAAACAAATGGAAATTAAAATTTAAAATACAAGATAATTTATAATAAAATAATATAAAATAATTAAGGACAAATCTGACATAAGATAAGCAAGACTGCTTCATGGAAAACCACAAATTACTGCTTAGAGAAATCAGAGATGACTTAAGGTGAGAGACTGACTCTGGTAAGGACACTCATTACTTAAGATACTCATTTCCCTCAATTGATCTATATATTCAACATAATTCCAATTAAAATACCAGCAAACTGATTAGAAGATTCATACAGAAATACAAAATGTCTAGACTAGCCCAAATACTACCTGATTTCCAGGAGTTTTCATTTAGCTACAATGATTAAGACTTTGTGGTACTAATCTTTGAGACAGACAAGCTGATTGATGACACAGAATTAACAGTCCAAGAAAGATCCACAAACAACTTTTAACAAATGTACAATGGCAATTCAAGTCAAGAAGAGTCTTTTAAACAAAACGGTGCTGGAACAACTGAATAGACACATGTATGGCAGCTTTCCCTTGCTGTGACTAAATACCTGAGAAAAATAACTTGAAGGAAGAAACATTAATTTTGGTTCATGCTTTCTGCAGCAAGGCAGAAACATCATAAAGGAAGGGCATGGCAGATGGAAGCTGCTCACCCCATGGCAGTCAGGAAACACAGAGGGATGGCAAGAGCCAGAAAGACAGGAGCAGAGGGACCAGATACAGTCCTCAAGGTCATGCCCTATGACATACTTCCTCCAACTAGGCCCCCACCTCCTGTTTCCATCACCTCCTAATAATACCATAAAATTATTGTCTCAATAATGAATTAGAGCCCTTATGATCCAGTTACCCCTCTAGGCCCCACCTCTGAACACTGCTGCATTGGGGATCAAGCCCCCAATATATGAGTCTTTGAGGGACACTTCATATTTAAACAATACATGCATTAATGATCGTCAATTCATACTTTGTACCACATACAAAAACTAACTCAAAATGAGTTAGAGACCCCAGTGGAAGACCTGTCACTATAAACTCCAGGCAGAACACAGGGGAGAAACTGTGTGACCTTGAGTTAGGCCAAGATTTCTTAGATATGACAACAAAAGCACATTCCATAATAGAAGAGTTTGCCTGTTAAACTCAATTTCAAAGGTAAACACTTCTGCTCTCCAAACATTGTAATGAGAACAAAATTTACAAAGTTGGTAAGTGAAATTTATATGTAATATAGAAAGCATTCTTAAAAGTTAATAATAAGAAAACAGCCCAGAGAAATAATGGACAAATACTGAACATCACTAGTCAGCAGGGAAATGCAAATTGGCTCTACAGAGAGATGCCACTTAACACATACCAGAACAGGAAAAGTTCCAATGACAAGTTGTGTCAAATCCTGGTGAGGACATGGAGGAACTGAAGCTCTCGAGATCTGCTGCTGGGAAGGTAAACTGGAAGAAGCACTTTGGAGAACTGTATGGCAGTTTTGTAGAAGGGTAAACACACAACTACCATTAGAAATTCCACTCCTACATACTTACTTTCAATGAATGAAAGCATGTGTTCACAGTGAGACATTTACACAAATGGTTACAGCCCCAAACCAGGAGCAAGCCAAATACTTACCAAGAAAAGGGATGAAGAATATTATGATGTACAAAAGCAGTGGAATACTACTCAGCAATAAAAAGAACTACTGATATACACACAAAAAACATGAATCTCAATTAGGTGGCATGAAAGAAGTCAGTGGGAAGAAAGTACATAGCACATAAAACCATCTAGGTAAAATTCCATGAAGAGCAAACTAATCTACAGTGACAGATAAGCAGATTAGTCATTGGTAGGGGAAAAAGCAACAGAGCAAGAAGAAATAGTGGGTAGGATAGGGTAGGATCACACAGTTCATGATCCTGACTATGGTGAGGGTTTCCTGGGTTATACATTTGTCAAAACTTATCAAGTTATGCACTATAAATATGATTATTTTGTGTAAACTACACCACAATCAAACTGTTAAAAAAAATCCAAACACCAAAATACCCATTGTAGCTGGGCATGGCGGTTCACGCCTATAATCCCAGTCCTCGGGAAGGTAAGGCAGCAGGATCGTTGCAAGTTTGAGACCAGCCTGAGCTACAAAGTGAGCTCAAGGCCAGCCTGAACTGCGTAGTGAGATCCTGCCTCAAAAGGACAAAATAGACATCACACTCCAATGTTCACTTCCATAACTACAACAGCCAGGTAGGCTGTGCCATTTCTGTGAAGCAGCAGCAAACTGACAGTAAGGCAGGAATACGATCACCTGATATGGCCAAGACCTGGAGAAATGTTCAGTCACTGTCTAATTTGAATCTGAGAAGTACTGTTCAGAGGAAAATGAGCTGCTTTAGGTCTCTGTTACAGCCTAGGCAGAAGGAGTGAGGAGAGGGCAGGTGTGGTTGGACCCCTGCTCACAGTCAAACCGGTCTTCACCCTGGCCTGGCCCTAGAGGAGAGGCTGCTGGGTCCACTTCTGCGGGAGGATGGATCTGGAGACCTTCCTGAGGTTTCACTGTAGGGGTGGAGCCCAGGGCCCCAGAACCAAGGCAGCTTGCCCTCCCTGCTGCCATTACCCAAACCTTAGCATAAAAAAAAAAAGCAAAACCCAAAGCTTGAAAATAAATATATCAAGCTAAAGACATTGCTCAGGACCTAACAATAAAGTTTTGTTGCTAAATATTTATTAGGTTAATTGTTTAAAAATGGATGACTATTTAACTTGATCTTTTGATTTACTTTCCAAGTTAACTCCACTGTGTTTCAAGCTTCCTGGACTGGGCTGGGTGCTATCTATCCATGGACTCATGACCAGTTTCTATCCAGAGACCACTGAGTGTCCCCTTGGGCCACATGAGACACCATATCCAAAAGGATGTGACTCTAACCTTTGATTTCATCACCTGGTTGGGCTCAAGACTTGTTCTGGTAACATGGGGATGAAATCTCGATCCAGCCTTTTTCCCAGGGCTGCTGTCAGTACCAAACTGGCTGGGTGTGGAGGATCTTTGCAGGGCAGAGGAGGTACGAGGTGAGCCTGCTGCCAGGGACACTGTCCGCACTTCCCAGGTGTCCTTCCTCCAGGTAGCTAGCCACCCACTCACAGGATAACTGGTCTCCAAGGTACCACAAGGGTGTTAGACCAAGAGCCAGTGGGCCCAGATGCCAACCTGACTGTAGCCTGGCAAGCCACCACCCACCTGGAGCTTGCTTCCTTCAGTAGGGAGGTGTCAACACCTTCTCCTAATAGAACCTTGGCCAGAGTGGCTCACCCTTGCTGAGCCCCGAGGCAGCCCTGACTCTGTGCCCTGGGTCCTCCTGCTGCCACAGGCAGTCTCCCACCCGAGTGGCTGCTGCGTGTGTTAGTGCACGGGGGAGTAGGGGAAGGGGTGGGCTAACTCTAAAATTTAACTTGCTTTTCTTTTCCCACAGGGAGAAGGAGTGGGAACAGGTTTCTAAAAATAGCCCGGCCTGTCAAAACGGTTAACCATCAGGCAGGGCAAAGATGCTGTTCAGGAGGGAGTGGTGAGCAGGCTTAGGAAGGCTCCATGCAGAACATCCCCCTATTGTCCTGTGGCCACAGCTGGTCAACAGGAAGCCCACAGTACTGTGGCCATAGTGGCCGCTCAGGAGATGCCATCAGAACCTGGTGTGGGAGGCCCAAAATCACCTCATGAAAGCCAGCACTACTGCAGAGCAGAAAGGGCCGGCCATCCTGTGTCAGATGCTTACTGCCCCGGGCCAAGGCTTTATTCTCCCACCTTCCTCCACACAGCCCAGGGATGGAGTACTGTGACTCCACCTCCCTGGAGCAGCCTGCAGCTCTGAGTGGGTGAAAAGTTTTTCTAGAGCTTCTAGCTGGCACATGATCCAGCCAGCCTGTAAACCAGGCTCCTCCGATAGTGGCACTCATGGCTGCTGTTGCTAACACCTGCCTGCACGGGCATCAGGTCCCTGACTTCCTGGTTCTCCTCCCCTCAGGTGCTGGTGCTGGTGCTGGTGCTGGTGCTGGGCTTGGCCTGCATGTACTACCTACCTTCCATTCCAGGAGGACAGAGTCCGCAATGAGGACTGCAGGAAGAGTGAGGAGGAAGCCCAGCACAGTTTCAAAGCCAAGGACACTGGAGTGACCCAGTATGTGGTTTTTGACCCCCTCTGGAGGAGGTAAAGCCTACTTACTATGACCCACAAGACATACCCAATATTTGAGGCCGTCTTCCCACTTGTGGCAGATAAAGCAAGTTTCTAGGCATCTCAGAAACACAAGCAGGTATCCAAGCCACGCCAGTAGTCCTCTGCCAACACTCTGCAGGTCATACCAAGAAGGTATGAAAAAAAGTTCAGGGAGCAATCCCCTTGTTTTTAAAAAAAGAAAAAACAAAACAAAAACTAAGCACTTGGTTTTTTCTAATCTGAGAACTATTCTATGCACTAAGATGCAAACTTTGGTGAGCGAAAATACAGAGCAGCTAAAATCAGCATGCCTATGAACCTAAACATCATGACATTTCACAAAACAAAGCAGAAATAACCAATCTAGAGCTCTTGTTTGAGAAAGTGCACTGTTCCCTTAAGCAACTATCCCACTCATGTACCCTGTCATCATCTCCTCCCTCCTAGGAGGCCATCTAGACAAGCAGCCAACAGCCCTGGTTCTGCAGAGCTAGCACTCACATCCATTTTTGAGAACGCATGACCAGGAGAGGGGATTTCAGGTCCAGTGCTGCACCAAGCTTCAAGCTCCTTTTAGGAGTTGTGTGGCCACAGGCAATATAACAGGCAAGACATGACCCAGGGTGTGCACACTGCCATAGCTGGCTGTCATACTGGCCTCACAGACACATCTTTGCACATTTGTTTAGACCTGGTTTTATCAACCCCAGGCTACTTACATTTCAACCTTGCTAAACTCCATTTTACAATGTGGGGGAATGGATGTGGCTCCTCCAAGATGTCTGGCACTTTAGGGTGCTCAAGCTCCTGTACTCTGGAGATATACCTATGTGATCAGGATCCTCACACCCATCTTGTGGGTCAGAGATGAGGAGTGGAAAATGATAATACTGCCCACCCTGCAGGTAGGGGCAGTGTTGGGGTGGCAGCCTCTGAAGTCTGGTTACTACCCTCTGCCCTGACCATCTTTACACTCCTGGCTATTGCTTCTGAGCCTTGAAGGCCAAAACAAGGGGAAGGATACCCAGGATCCAGATGTATGTTCTGTTACAGGGGATAAGGGGACAATTACAGGGAGGAAGACAGTGGAAGACTGACAGGAGCCTGTGATGGAGGAAAGCAAAAGAGTAGCTGTCCTGCTTGGGAACCTCCACTCGGTGGCCTGCACATCCATTTTATTAGCAGGCCTTGCTGGAACACTGGAATCAGTAATCGGATTAAGGAGGGCTCATTGCACTGGCCACCTGCTCCCGCCTGCTCTCTCTGCCCGCTCCTCCCGACCTGGGGAGGATGTTTGGAGTGGATCATCCTGGTCTGTGATGGGGTTACATGGGGCCTGGCCGGCCTGGGGAACATCACGACATGTCACTGCCCAGCTGGCCCGGCAGGCGTTTGCTGATGCATCTGTGGAAAGTGCTCGAGGCACAATCTCTACATCAGGACGCACACACAGGCAAGGACACCAGGAAATTGAATCTTATCACTAATTAATGGCTTTAATGCCTATGATTAGGCCTCAAAACAGTCTATTTTCTGAAAAATAAGTTTAGCCCTGTTTGAACAGGGACTCAAGTGCTCTGCTAATGTTAATGCCAAAGAGCACAGCTCCACTAATCAGATCCAGAAGTTCTAAATCCATCACCTAGATTTTCAAACACTTATATGAGCATAAATGAAACTACAAAGGTGCTTTGTTCCCCACCAAGGGAAATAACATGAGGAGGAATAGGGTAGGAGAACATGGGACCCCAACATGTCCTGTCCAGTGGGGGAAGCCCTAGCACCTAAGCTACCATTACCAGTCACCAGTGGCAGACACAGGTGTGTGTTATTCTGGGCAGGGTTCCAGGCATCTTTGTACCCTGCACCATCCCAACTCTTGGTACAGAAGTAGTTAAGGATGTCTCAAGAATGGACAAGTGAGGGGCCAGGTGGTTCATTCTGTGGCCAGGTTCTAAGGCAGTGTTGGCCCTGCTAGGAGGTGGGTGGGTGGCAGAGAGACCACACTTTCCTCCCCTGACCTGGAGAGAAGTCCCATATATCTCCTGATTCAAGGAGCTGGTTCATGGCCAAGACAGCTCCAGGGGCCCATCAAGCCCTTAAATTACCCACCACCTACAAGTGAAAGGACACAGGTCTGAAGGTGTCTGACCTAGCTGGACACTATCTAACCTCACCAGTGTATGTAGATGCACTAGGGAGGCAGGTGCAGGGACATACTGCTCTGAGTGAGGCTAGGTCCAGAGGGAGAGGTAGCAGGCAGGTGTCTGCGCCCTTGTGCACTATGGCAGGACCTCCTCCTCTCCCTTTGGAAGCATACAGACTGTCTGGATTTGAATTCTGCTTCTGCTATTTACTGGCTGTGACAATAGAGGCACAGAGAGAGGTCACAGTGACCCAAGGAGGACAGTAGGGAATCTGAAGGGGTCAGTAGGAAAGGAAAAACAGTCACGTAACAAAGCACTATGCTCTGTTTTCTTGTGTGTCTCCTGGGAGAGGCCTGCCCTGTGGTCACCCCTCCTGTCTCTCTCTCCTCCTTCCCTCACACAGCTTTACTGTGCATCTTGTAACTCAGCACCATGGACAGACTCCACATCTTGTTCATCCTGCCTGGAGAGCAGACTGCATGTTGGAGCTGTGTTTCCAGTACCTGGATTCCTGTTTGGCACCATGACCATGATGCTTGCTAACAATGTCCTGGGACAGCAAACAGGACCTCTGCTGCTCCCTGGATGTCACCTGTTCTTGTCAGCTACAGTTTACCCATGGTACTTGCAGAAAGAAATCTCAAACTGTTTTTCCAACAGACACGATGTACCAGGAAAAGAGGGCTCCCGTGGGCAGTGTTCTCACTGACCAAGGGGGACTGGATACCATCACAGGGCATTTCTCAGAGCTTTAGGGTACTGAGGGGTAGTGTATCACCACAGGGTGCCAGACAGCAGGAGCCCAAACCCAACCAGCATAAAAACTTCTGTGCCTACCTCAGGAATGTACTCTTGGAAACCTAGAAGTCTGCGAGCACCTGTGTGCTCCCCAAAGCAGGGCCATCCCTGGTGTCCTCTCACTTGCTCCTGTCTCCCACACCACAGACTAACTTCCACCTTCTTCTCTACCAGTCTTTCTGGACACAGGGTTTCTGCCCAGTAACCTGTGCCAACCTCCTACCCATGACCAGAGGCTCTGGAGGACAGATGTTTACTGAAGTTACACAGGTTGTCCTGCAGGAGTTGCTTCACATGCCCAGCAAGCAGCATTGAATGGCAGATAATCCTTTGTACTTTTAAGGCCACGCATGCCAGAGGTTCTCTCCATGCCCTGAGTCAGGTCACCAGGCCCATGGCCTGACAAGTTCTTTTCCTAAACCTGGTGTGAAGAGAGCACAAGGAATAAAAGAACAAAAACTAGCATTTATCAAGTACCCATTGCGTGCTAGGCACTTGCTAAGGCCATGGAACTCCCCCTGGGATGAGAGAGCGTCTCAGGATCTTAGGGAAAGTGAGTCAATGGTAGGCATAAATTCTGACCTGGTACTGAGTCTATTTCAGTGGGTTAAGCATCTGGTGCAGGTCTCCTCTGGGCCATGGCTGAGCGGCAAGAGGTATTACGTGTGCTGGATCAATATCTGTACCTGCTTATGACCACATTTACCCAGGCAACACAGCAGCATGGAGGACACTGCCCAGAAGTCAGGGGATTTGGGCAGCTACCCTATGTCTCCAGGTAAATCCATGTTCCCCAAGCCACAGAGACCACCAAACATGGCCTGTAAGATGGGGAATGGGTTCAGATGATCCTCAGAGGCCTGACCAGCTCCAACAGCCTGTACTTTCATACTCCAAACACAGCTTCCCTGGAGCCACATACAGCTTAATTGCTAGGCAATGCAGCTGATAGGATCTGTAATCAAAGCCAGGCAGGGAGGGGCAGTGGAGGTGCTAGGGGAAGTGAAGTCATCAGAAAGTGGACAGTTTGATGAGTAGTTACAACCATCATCTAGCATCTGAAAGCATCCTTTTCAATTATCTGAAAAATAATCCACAAACTAACCTGAAACCTAGAGTACACAATTAAAGTGTTCAGAAACTATCAGGGATGTTAGGGTGCTCTCCTGGGCCAGTGAGATACAAGAGGAGAGGCAGACCTCTGGAATTGAAACTCAGCCAAGCATGAGACAATTATCATGCTGAGATCGATCCTCAAAACAGCATGGAGCAAGAACTGGGATCCCATCACACCAAAGCCCAGGGTCATTAGCACACAGTGAACAGTCACTGAGCAAATACAATATGTGAGAAGGCGGCCAAGCTCGAACTGCTGTATTTAAGATTCTGAAACCCTCAGCAGAAGCATGGAAAGGGTAGTGAGAGCAGGAGGGCAGGCTCTGATCAGGGTACTTCCTTTCTGTGTGATTCACAGATATATTTATAAAACTTGACTCTATTTGAATAGAACCCTGCTCTGGACTGGCTCTGGAGCCCTGGGCAGGCTGCCCAGAGATGCTGGGCTCAAGGTCCATACCAGCAAAGAGAGGGAGTAGACTCCATAATCATCTGGTAGGTTGTTGGCTTCCACGATGCATGCAAGGAATAGGGACTTATCAGTCACTTTCCATTTCCCTAGCCAGCAACCACTTACTGAATTTATGTCTCTATACATTTGCCTACTCTGGACATTTCACATAAGTGGAATCATAAATATGTTACCTTTTGTAATGGGCTTCTCCCATTTTGCATAATGTTTTCAAGTCCATAATGTCATAGCATGCCTCAGGACTTCATTTCTTTCCATGGCTGATAGTATTCCATCACATGGGTATGCCAATTTCTTTATCCATTCATCAGATGATGAATATTTCTACCATGTCAGTTTGGCTATTATAAATGCTACTATGAACATTCATATACAAGTTTTTATGTGAACATATATTTTCAATTCTCTTGAGTTTAGACCTAAGAATCATATGGTAACTTTATGTTCAGTTTTTTGAAGAACTATCATACTGTTTTCCAAAGCAGCTATACCATTTTTCATTTCCACTAGTACTGTGTGAAGGTTCCACTGTCTCCACATTGCCAAACAGCACTTGTGTCTGTCTTTTTGGTTCTAGCTATCTTAGCTAGTGAAAAATAGTATCTCACTATGAATTTGATTTGCTTTTCCCAAATGACAAACAAATCATATTGGGCATCTTTTCATGTATTTGCTGACCACTTATATTTCTCTTTGGAGAAATGTCTATTCAAGTCCTCTGCCCATTTTAAATTGGGTAATTTGTTGAATTTTTTGTTGTTGTTTTTTGGTACCAGGGATCAAATTCATGACCTCACATTTGCCAAGAGGTACTTGTGCTGCTGAGCTATATCACCAGCCTTAATTTGTTGAATTGTGAGAATGCTTTTTACATTTTGGATACCAGTCTCTTTTACCAAAGTTATACTTTGCAAATACTTTTATTCCATGAGTTGCCATTTCTTGGTGATGTCCTTAGAACCACAACAGTTTTTAATTCTGATAAAGTCTAATTTATCTTTTTTTTTTTTTTTTTTGCTTATACTTTTGGTGTCTTACCTAGGAAACCTCTGCTAAATCTAAAATCATGAAGAGTTGCCCATATTTTCTTCTGAGAGTTTTATAGTTTTAGTTTAGAGTTAGTTATTTGATCAACTTCATTATTCTTCATATGAATATCTACTTGTTTAAGAATTGTTTGTTGAAATTATTATTCTTTCTCCATTAAACTATCATGGCACTCTTGTTGAAAATTAACTGGGCATAAATTTCTTGGATACTCAATTTTATTAAACTGATCTATATGTATGTCCTTATTCCTCTATCACACTAGCCTGATTACTGCAGCTGTGTGTGGTAACTTTTGAAATTGGGAACTAGGAATTGTCCAACTTTGTTCTTCTTTAAGATTATTTTGGTTATTCTAAATCCCTTGAATTTCAATGGGACTTTTGGGATCAGCATCTTGTCACTTTCTACCAAGAACCCAGCTGGGGATTTGACAGGGGTTAGGTTGAATTTGTAGATCAATTTGAGGAGAAGATAAATTCCATCTTAACAAAATGGAACTTTCAATTCCATGAGTACAGGATGTCTCTATTTATCTAGGTTTTTAAATTTTTAATTTCTTTCCATGGTGTTTTATAATTTTAAGTACATATCATATCTTTTGGTATTCATACAGTATTTTATTCTTTTTGCTGCTGGTAAGGTAGAATTGTTTTAATATTATTTTTGGATCATGTATTACTAGTACACAGAAATACAAATGTTTGTGGTACACTAATTTCATAAGGCAATAGAGATTTTTTTAAAAACAGAGCTGGAATGCAGAAATACTATTTCAGTTCCTAACACGAAGATTCTAGAGATGTAAAGTCCAGAGGGGTCTGTTGTGCTAACCCAGGATGAGAAGATGTGCCAATCAAGGTACAACACTGAATACTCCTATTTGTTTGTTTCAAAGACAGAGGCATGGGGAGCTTTGGAGAAGAGGGGGTGTCCAAGGTGTGGCTATCTCAGAATCTGTGCTTTGAAGGAGATTGGCCCTGCCGGGTATAATTAACTGTGATCCACTGCCATAGTGTGATCTGGTGTGCCGTGATTACCTCCTGAATCTCTGAACCCTGGTCATTAGGTTAGTGAGTCAACATGGAAACATATAATAGAATCTGAATAGGGATCCTGGATCAGTTTTATGGGGGCTGCTATAATAAATGACCACATACTGCATATCCCGAAGCAACAGGAATTTATTCTCTTACTGTGCTAGAGGTCAGAAGTCTGAAATCAGTACACTGGTTCAAAGTCAAGGTAGTGGCAAGGCTGCCCTTTCTGCAGAGACATAACGGCAGAGTGTTCTTTTTTTTTCACTTCCCTCTAGCTGTTGGTGGACATTGGCATTCTCTGACTGGTACCCACAACATTTCAGTCTCTGTACCACATGGCCACCTCCTCTTCTGAGTGGAAAATCTTTCTGTGTCTCCCTCTTTCAACAATACCAGTGACTGTATGCAGAGCCCACTCAGCCAATCCAAGATGTCCCTCTCTCATGTTCCTTAGCTTAATTGTATCTGCGAAGATCTTTTTTGTAATATAGGATAACATTCACAAGTTCTAGGGGTCAGGACACAGGTATAGTTTGGAAGGCCCTTGTACACGTGGAGATAGCTCTGAAGGCAAGTAACATCCTTATAAATGTGTCCATCAAACGACAGCCTTCCATTTTCCTGAGCTACCAACCTGGGCCACCAGTTTGCCACTCTTCACTAGGTACCCAAAGGAGATATTTCCTCAGACTACAGTTTCTGTCCAACCTCAGAGGGCTTTGTTGGACCTTTACTCTCTTTTCCATATAATCAACATGAAATCTCTATCCCCTGCCCCAATCATACACACTAAGCCCCTGGGCATGGAGCATAGAAGCGTTTCTGCATAGCAGCAAGAAATCTCTTCCTTGGGCCTAGTGGCAAAAGAGATGGAGCCAGGAAGCCTCTGGGAGCCTTGGGACTCCATGGGCTGGGACTGTCAGTCAGTCATCAAACCTTTATTGGACATGGCTCTGTGTTGAGCACAGACACAGAGTCAAACCAAATGCATTCGAGTTGTAAGAACTGTACACACACCATCAATGCTGGTTCAATTACGGGTGGGAGAAGATGGAAGCTATTCATGTGCCCACTGACATGAATGGATAAGGAAAAGATGGCTCATCTACATGGTGGAGTGTTATTCAGCCAGAAGAAGGAAGGAAACTCTGACACATAATACTACAATACTTTGAGGACCTTAGGCTGAGTGAAATAAGCCAGACCCAGAAGGACAAATACTGCAATTCCATTCACATGAGGTCTCTAGGGGAGTCAAATCCACAGAAAATGGAATGGCTGAGTGTCAGGGGATGGAGCTAGGGAATTTGTATTTAATGGGGATGAAGTTTCAGTTTGTGAAGATGGGAAATTCTGGGGGTGAATGGTAGTGAGGCTTACACACTAACTGCATGTACTTTGTGCCACTGAACTGATAATTCAAAAAAAGTTAAAATGGTAATTTTTATGTTACATACAGTTCACCAAGGTTTTAAAAGACAGAAGGAAAACATGCTGTGGATCATACAGGTTCAAAACAGTTAACAGATTCCAACCCTGGGGCTGGCTAGAGCCTACCTCCAGGTCGCACGGTCTCCAGTGGCCCAAGTATGAGCGAGTGAGACGCCAGAGGTTGGAGACTATGGGAACTTTTTATTAAAGCGTAAGTACAATGTACAACAGAAAGCATGTAATAAACCAACACATAAGTGAATACATATCAACAGACACACTTTTTTAAAAACTGCAGAAATACAGGATCAAACGAGTTGGCAGTTTTGACAAATACACATGATTCCTACTTTCTGCATTGCCAGGCAGTATTCTAGACACAGGCAGCAACAAACACACTAAAAGCTGACAACACCCTGTCCACATATATTCTAACAGAGGTGAAAGACCCAAATAAGGGCAAACAAGTACAGCAACTGGAGAAATAAACAGATGCTTGGGAGCTATCATTCCATGGGCATGTTCTCAGTCCTAGGCAAGACTGGAGAGTTCTGTACCACTGCTGGGAGCTGGCTTGGTGCCCCTTGGCCTGAGGTGAAAAGAAGATCCCAAATAGGGGTTACTTCCTACCACCAGAAAAAGAGAAAATGAATTAATAACATAGTTGAACAGAGGGATCATCCTCGCTCTGAATCCAAATGTCAATCATGCATTCGTGTAAATGCTGTGATTTTTCAATCATGGTGAATATGTAAAATTTTAAAATATATCATGGTAAAAGAATATTGCCATTAATCCCCCACAAAACACTCCGTCTTGCTTTGAACTCATTTATCTCATCATTCTTACCACTTTCAGAAGCAGTTCTGAAAGTCCTGTTTCGTGAGTGTCTTTAGTTGTGCTGTTTATGGCTGTCTGGATTCCTGAATCAACTAAAAATGTTTACCTTTCATGATAATTTGATTTTAGGGAAGAATCAGAAGCCATATGGTGCCAGATTTGGTGAATAAAGTGAATAAGTACACACTATAATGTGCTTATGAGCCTGCCTGTCCATTGAGTGGCACTTGGCAGCAGCAGTCACTGCATTTTTGATCACACCTCATAAAGACACTCACCAAACAGGACTTCCAGAACTGCTTCAGAAAGTGGCAAGAACAATGCGGGTAAGTCTGTTGGAAGTAAGGGTAAGTATTCCAAGGGGGATTAATGGCAATGTGTCTGTTACTGTATTTTTATTAGTACATGTTTGCAGTACATAATGTTTACATTTCTATTGTAGAGTTGGTACATGCACACAACACATCTTAATTCCTTTTTCATCCCATTTCTCTCCTTCCCTCTCTGTTCCCTCCATTTCTTGATTCCCTTCCCATTTGACAAAGATTTATTTCCCTGCTTCCTATTATCCTTTATTTTATTCTTTATTTAAAATTTGGGTTTCTCATGTGCTATATTTTGTGTCTATATGTCCCCACAAAGTCTCATGTGATCATTGGGTTTTTTTTCCTTCAGAGGTGGCTGAATCTAGAGTGTGTGACTGATTGGTGGTGCAATGCTGGGAATAAGGGCGCTGAGATTAAAGGTGGGTGATTGCTGGATCAGTCCACTGATTAGATTGGCACTGCCTTATTTCTAGTAGACTAGATACAATATAAAGGACAGAAAGAGCTTTTTCTCTCTCTTCATTGTTGCTTTTGCTGTCTTCCACCACCACAAACTCTGCCATGGGCCACTCTGCCTTGGAGCTAGCCGATTATGAACTGAAACCTCTACAAACCATGAACTAAATAAACCTTTTCTCCTTTAACTTTGGCTGTTGGGTATTTTGCCCCAATGAGAAAAGTAAGTAATACATCACATAAGAGAAACCATGTGATATTTAAGCTTGTGAGTCTAACTATACATTTTAAAAATTTAAACATTCACCATCTATTTTGATCACCCCATATAACTACCACAAGACAGGCGATAGAATGGGTAAGTTTCTGGACCTTTCCACAGGGATAAAGAAAATGAAATCATGTAGCTGGCTAACATAATGGAGAGGCATAAGACATGCATAAACCTACAATCATGATGCAAAGTAACCAGGACATAACACACATGCAGATGACATGGGTACTGGAGGAAGGTTCTAGCACCTGGTAGTAGTGATAGCTTGTGGGACTCCTGCCTCTGTGTGTCCTTCCCCTTGGCTGTAGCCCTTGCTATGACAATGAGTGAAGGCGCTAAGCTCCAACAACAGTAAGCTGTGACAGGAGAGTGAGAAAGTGAGGTGGGGTAAGGGGGCAGAGTATTAGCAGTCTGGTGTCCTGGCCAGAAAGCATCATGGATTTAGTATTCTGGGTTGAAATTGCCCAGTCTCAGGCGGGACCCATCAAAAATCTCCCTGAGGACTCTATCAGTTATGCTGTGTAACTTCTTTTCTTCAACACTGCTCTTTATCCCTAAACCTCTCAAATTCCAATTAGCTAATAAGTGGGATTTGCCAAGCATGCAACCGCCAAAGCCCTGGTTCCGTTAGTTACAGAAGCAGCATCTGTTACTTTCTAATCTCTCCGGGGGCCCAGGGTCTGCAGAAGCAGCCTGGGGATCTCTCTTCAGATTCTGGCCTTTCCTGTCTGGAGGGGCCAAGCAGAACCAGTTCATAGGTACTGCACCCACCAGGAACGGGTTATTGGCTACTGGTCAGCCAGGGCTCCTTCCTCCTGTCCCCTCCTCCTCACCCCTGTGTCTCACACAGCACAGGTTCCACATTTACTTCCTTCATGTCAAGCAGGGAAGGCTCAGGGCAGAAGCTGCCCCAGCACCAATGCCCTCTCTCAGATGGGTGGTCTGCTCAGCAAATTGAGGTATGGGGGGACTCCAAGGGTGGTCCCAGTTCCGTTTGCTGGCCCCAGGGAATTGACTCAACACATAGGGTGGAGGAGAGACAAGGAGAGGCCTGTGTTTTGTGGGGAAATTGTCCCTCAGGGACTTGAGGTCCTGGGCCTGACCCTGGTCCTGTGAGGGCAGAAGTGGTCACAGGAGGGGGTCCATGCTAGCTCCACCCAACATGCGGCAAGACCTTGGACATCCTGTGCTCCTCGGACTCAGTCTCCTCATCTGTCAAGGGGGGATGACCCTAATGGTTTCCACGGTTGGTGTGAACAAGAAACAGCACAGTAAGTGCAAGCCATTAACCCTGTAAGGTGATGATGCAAGCCCAACAGAGGGAAGTTGAGTGACATTCTCCTTTACAGGCAAGATGTCAAAGGTGTTCATATTTGATGGTGATGGGAACATGTTCCATTCAAAACTCAGGAAACAGCAGTCTCCGCTCCTCAGAGCAGAAGGTGGTCTCTGCCTTGGCAACTGAAGCTTTCCCTGCGAGCATCTGCAGGGTGTGGAATAGGGAAGGTGTGTGTGAGCACACTGTGCAGGTGTTGTCTGTATGAGTACATGATCTAGGTGTCAGTGTTGTATATGCTACTGTATGGTGTGTGTGTCCATGTTTTGGGTATGTATGTGTCTATGTGCTTTGTGTGTATATGGATTTGTGTGTGTGTGTGTATGTACGTGTGTGTGTGTGCTGGGCACCCTAGCAAGCTATCACCAAGCTCATGACCTCTCGGGAAGGCAATGTCAGTAGGACACTTGATAACAGTTAATCCCATAGCCTGATCCATGATCTCTTGCCTCTTGACTTCCAGCCCTGTGCTGACTCCCTAGAGAGGTGGTGAAGGGACCTGCACGCCACACCAGAAGGCATAGCCATGTGGTCTAGGAGACCTTTCTGAGGATGCAATTGTGGGGGTGCCCCATATCGACTTGCCCTGTGTGCCGGCAGGCAGGCAGGTTGGCACCCAGTTGCAGTCCTCAGGCCGTCCTGGGTGACACGTGTGCACACAGAGAAGGAAGGACTCCTACAATGCTGAATGCTGTTACCTTTAAATGGCTCAACCTGGGAATGTGACCCTGTCAGAGCATTCTGATACTGAACTGTTGTGCCAGCTTGAGTAAGAAACACCCAACTGATTGGCTTAGCACAGTTCTGGGTGTGGCTGACGGGATTTACTGAAGATGGAAGACCCACTCTGAGTGTGAGTGGCACCAACCAATAAGCTTGTAGCCTGAACAGAATAAAAAGGATTTCTCTGGAGGAGCTCCAGTCTTCACCTTCACCTTGGATATCATCTACTGGCTTCCAGCTCTGACCCTCTGGCCTCTATCCTATACCCTTCGGCTTCCTCACACAGACCGGCAGGGGATTCTACAGTGAGCTCTAGGCCTTAAACTCTGACTAGATCCTTCGATCTTCAGCAGGCAGACAGCCCTTCTGCAGTCTTCCACACCTGACTCTGCAGGTGGTAACTGTAAGTCTACCTTGTAAGTCCATATGTGTATCTTATAGTAAATCTATTTCTCTAGCGAGCACTGACTGACACGAGATCAACAAACAGTTATCTCCTTCCTCATTTACTGACAGAACTTTTCCAAGGACACAAACTCATCTTCCTCAAGGGAGACATTTGCTGCCCTCCCCGTGGCTGCTGCAGGCTGTTGCTTGAGATGGATGGAGCTCTGCAATTTTTCTTCTCAGAATCTACCTTCTACTCTGCCATCTCCTCAGGAGGACCAGGCTGTGGGATTTCATTTCAGTGACTTTGGCAGCCATTGGAAAGAAATGATTTTCCAATGTGTCATTATAGCTTTTAGTGGGATTTGCCATATACAAAGTTAATTGACCTTCCTCTGGGGGGCTCTGAAGTCTGAAAACACACCCCATTACATTCCTGGCGCCATTCCACCAAGGCAGCCACAGCTCTTCCTGAGGTTTCTCACTGCGAATGCCTGACATATGGCACCTAATCTGAGGATCCACCTGACAGGCCATGGTCCTCATAATTGGAACAGAGGAGCTGGAGCCCAAGCTGTCCTCCTGTTGCCCAGTGTGCCCATCTTGGGGCAGCTACACACACTGCATATCTCACACATGACCTTATTCATCCTGTCTCCAGGGAGAGAGGTCCTTGGTTTGGGGCTCTATGGCACAGTGGAGCCCAAGCAAGGCATCTCAGTGGAGGTAGCTAGTGAGTTCAGACTTGGGCTCCCTTCCCACTTCCTTTGAGCATCTTGTCTATAATGAACACTCCCCTGAGCTCAGCCAGGTGGCCAGTACCCAGGCTTTTGGCCCAGGTACAGAGCAGATGTCCCCAGTGTTTGCCTTCTTTGGTGTCTCTGGGTTTGTAGATGACAGGGGTGGTATAGTAGCAGAGAAGAATTAGGGGGTGTTTGCACTGTCTCCTGCCCAGGAGGCTGGAAACCCCACACTATACACTAGTCTATCCTCTTCCCAGTGCAGGGAAATCACAGACCTGGCAGTCCCATAATTTACCAGCCGTGCTCCCAGGGGACATGCTGTACATGTCAGCACCCCAGAGTCTTTCTTCTCTTACTCACAGAGAACATATTGAGTATTCAGTATGTGCTTGGCACTAGGCTTCTGTAAAACATGGTCAGCCTTCCCTTCTTTGCAGAGACAGTGAACTAATTATTTCTGAGGAGCACGTATTTTGAAAGATAAAATCTTTAAAAACACAGAGTTCATGAGGGGAATTATAAAAGGAGTACTTAGTAGGAGTAAAAAGACTAGTAACTCCTGACACATGTTAAAAAGATCAACCATATACTCAGAGACTCTGGCCTCAGAGAATGGCTCTTAAGTCTAGATTCTACTTCACTGAGCAAGGGAGAATGGTTCAGGACATGCTTTAAAGTATTAGGAGGTCCTTCCACATTTTATTGAACTCCAAGCCTCAATGCATAAAAGCCAGGTTAAAGCCAACCTATAATCATCTCATATCCACATAATGATATCTTCAAAGGTAACCATGTGTGTGTAGCATACTGAATAACAAAGCCCCAGTCCTTAGCATAAAATTCAAGGGCTCCAAAATGTACCTGTAAGTGAACACAGCATGAGCTGAGAACACTCTACATGCCAAGGGCCATGCTAGGCATTAAATGTGAACTGACATGACTTGACCCCTACTATAATCTCATGTGGTCACTTTTATTTCCTATGCTTCCAGTGAGGAATCCAAGGCTCTGAAAGGTTGACTGATCCCCTACAGTCAGAAAGAACAGTCACTTTTTGTCATGTTCTTTGTGTGGTCACACAGTATCTTTTTCCCATGATGGGGTGAGTCTCATCCCCCCTACTACTACTCATGTTAGTAGTAGTCAGGCTCAGGTCCTCGCTGATTAAATGGCTAGGGACAGAGTTTCCCTGTCCCTCTCCCATCCCAGGCAGCTGTCGGAGACCATGGATTATGAACCGACATAGTATCTATCCAAGGACCCCCTTGCCCTGCCTTGTGGGCTGGTTTTGGTACAGAGAGATCCTGCTTTCTTTCGGTCACTGCTAAGATCTTGATGGTCAGTGGAGGTTGTGATGCTCACAGTGCAGGATGAGGGGAAAACAGGGAAAAGTGGTACTCAAGTGTGGGGATGAATCTTAACTTGTTTCTTTTATGACATTAAATTTTCCCATTCAACTACTACATCTACTCTGTTCTAGCACCATACCTCTCCCATTGCACTGGTTAATAAAATAGTGGATAGCAAGTGATTCTTGGTTTTTGTTCCCAGAGAACACTGATCATCCTAGAGCCCTGTTTCCTTGAAACTCTTGTCTCTTGCTCTTTCTTTCTCGGCATGATAACTGGTGCCATGGAAAGGGTCCACTGATAGGTAGCCATGACCTTGGCCCCTGGATGCTTCCACTTGGGTTTCAGAGGACATGATAACACAGAACTGTGAAAATGTACCAACAGCAACAGGATCAAAAGCCAAGCAGGAGCAGTCTCAGGTCAGAGGTGGGCCTCTGGGGTATGCTTAAATCAGAAGATTCAGTGGTGTGACCTTAGCTAGGGTCCCAGCAGCTGCCCAGACTCCTGAATCCCCTTTCTGACTCTGGAAGATTCTGTGGGCTTCTCCACCCCCACTCCCATAATTCCTTTTCTGCTCAAATTGATCAGAGCCAGTTTCTATTGCTCGCAACTCAGAACTTTGATCCTCAGAGTGACAACTACAAGATTCTTTCTAGGGCTTTCTCATCAGAAGCCTTGCTCTTTCCTCTATGATTCTGCTTCTTATAAGGGGCATAGAGGAGCCTGCTCACCCCTGCTGGATCAGTGACATCTTTATTGAAGTACACTTCACATACCTTACAGTCTACCCACCGAAAGTCTATGAGTCAAAGTATTCACAGACTCGTGCAACCATTAGTACTATTCAATTCCAATACATTTCTGTCTCTCCATTGACCCCAGAATAAAGCTCATTCACATTAGACGTCACCCCTACCTCCTCTAACAACTGCTAATCTAGTTTCTATCTTTGTGGATTTACTTAGGTTAGATGCTTCATATAAATGGAGAAACAATAGGCAGCTTATTCTGTCAGCCCCTTTCCCTTAACATGCATCCACATTTTAACACGTGTTAGTCCTTCATGCCTCCTTGTGGTTAAGTAACATTCCACTGTGTTGGTGACCCATCTATCAGGCAGTGGCTATTTAGGTTTGGAGCTAATATGACTAATGTTGCCATCCAGTCCATAGATGGGCTTTGTGTAGATGTATGCTTCCACTGCCTTTGCTAGGAGTGGATGTTCCCAAGCTCATGTTCCCTCTACTGTGCATCTGAGAGGTTCTAGCAAGGATAGATGTAGACTCTCTGTAGACTATATTTCATTCCCCCAGAATTCTTACTTGATGACCCAGCTAGGATGAAGAAACAAATGCTAGGCCAAGAAAATCTACCATGTTTGTCCCCTTAGAATTTATCACACAAAGACAGGAAAAATCTACTTTAGTGTTAGTCATCTCTAAAACTGACTTTAGAGTGTCGTCTTATCGATAGGCAGACCCAGCAGTGTGTGACCACTGCGTCAGCATCACTGTGACTGCATGGCACAGTAGCCAGGAGGGAAAGGCCTCCTTCCAGCATGCCTTCAGACTGATGGCGCTGGAGGGAACGGACTAGGGATTGAGGAATCCCAAAATCTTCTCAGGAACCAGCAGGTGATTTCCTGGTGAGACAGGAGGCAGCTATGAAATCACCCCCAGGCAATGCAACAGTTTGGTGCAAATTTCACTAAAGAATGAGTGCTGGGCCACTGCCTGAACTTCAGTGTCTGTCCCATGGCAATGCAGAATATAAGCCTGAGTATGCTAGCTGGCATCAGGTGCCTCTATAACCTAGTCTGGTTATTACTCCCACCCTGTACTTCCCATGTCCAGAGGACCATCATCTCTGTACCAGAGTGATCCACATCACAGCACCAACCCACAACTATGACTACAACAGTCACAACACGTCCCACCTGCAGAGACACACAGTGTGATGCAACCTACATGCCAGCCTTGAGATCTGCACAGCACTTGGTGTGCATCATGTTACAGAACATCCTCCCACTTCTTCCTGTAGACTTCCCTGACCCTCCTTCCTGTCTCCCTTGTGCTCTAAGAGCAAGGATTGCTACAGGCACATCTGTCGTCTGAGCACACCTGTCTGATGCTGAATCAGTGATAACCGGAAGCGAGCAGGTGCAGGGAGAGTCTGCTGGGACAGGCAGACCTAACATAAGTACTTGTCTGTATTCCCTCCAGAAACCCATGGAGCTACAGTGACAGAATCAATAAGGTATGAAGCCACAAGGAAAAATAAGAAAGGAATGATAGCTATGGAAAGATTTCTGGGAAAAGCAAAGAAGATGAATGAGCAAGTTGCAACCAGATTAACAGAGCAGTAGGTGCTGAACTATGGAGGAGCAGTAGCAAGGAAAAGTAAGTGCCTGCCTGCCAGCCAGGTGGGTGGGGTCACATCCTGAAAGCTGCAGAGGACAGCGGTGTGGGCTGGGCAAGTACAGAAATGCCAGTGGAAAGACAACATGAGGACAAAATGACCCAAGGCCCAGAAGAGCAGACAAAGTGTCAGCAATTTGGTGAGTTGGTTGACATCAGCTCAGTAGCTTGAAATTGGCCACTTTAAGAGTATTTATATCAAAGAAACCAGAAAATGCTACACACAGAGGCCTTGCCTCCTTCAAGAGCTGAGTGCTAAATTTTCACTGGCAAATCACTGTTTGAAAACACCACATCACCAGGGATTAACTGGATCTCAGTCTCCAAACACAGGGGTTCTAATCTCAGCAGAGCTTGGCAGGGGACCCCAGATTTCAGGAGTTCATAAAGTGGGGACAAGATCTAGACACTGAGTTTGAGGGAAGCAGCTCCCTTCCAGATGCGGCTTGGAAAATGCTGGTGGGTAGGTCCATGGCCCTACTCAGGATGCCCTGGGATCTATGCAGATGCAGGTCCAGAAGGAAGGGCTGAGGACGGGGAGACTGGGAGCAGAAGAGCCCACCCCACATCAAGTTCAGCACTTCCCAGCAACTCCGGGCCTCACTCTAGGATAGGACAAAAGGCCAAGGGATGCAGCCATTTGCAGACATCCTTTGAAATGAAAGAAACCAAGAGAAATAATAAAAAGAAAGAAGACTGCAGAAACAATGCAAGAAACAAAGAAAATGTCAAAGAAAGCTGCAATTAACATTCTGAGATAAGATAGTCCATCTATTAAAAAAGAACAAGATACCATAAAAAGAAACAACCAGAAAATAATGATGGATTTTTAGAAATTAAAAACAAAAGAAAATAAATTTTAATACATGGACTAGAAATAAAATTGGGGGCATTTCCCAGGAAGTAGAATAAAAATTCTATTTAAAAAGGAAAGAGAAAATAAAATTAAAAGACTAGTCAAGAAGGTCCAATTTAATAAACAGGAATTTTGGAAGAGAAAACAGAGGAAATAAAGGACAAATTAGTACAGTTATCACACATAGAAAATGTCATTTTTTCTGAAATAGTCCACTGAGGGCCTAGTACAAATAAATTTCAAAAGAACATCAGGACATTTTACATGAAATTGCTGAACACTGGAGATGGGAGAGACAATACCAAAGGCTCATCAAAGGAAGAAAGCATGTCATTTGCAAAGAGCCAGGATTCAGGGATTTGTGTGGCAGAAGACATCACAGGAACACTGTAAGCTCAGTTTTTAAAGCTATAAATTTTGAAAACTGGAAGATAAAATTTTTGGAAGCTGAGAGGCAGGAGCAACACCTTCAAAGCTCTAAGAGAAAAAGAATTTCAGATTCTAATTCTAGCCAAATAATCCATTAAGTTTGAGAGAGAATGAAGATATATTTTTTCAGATGTGCAATATTTCAGAAACTTTTTTCTATGCACTCTTTCCTGGGAAAGCACCAGAGTATATGCTCCAGTAAACTGCAGGAATAAACCTATGAAGAGAGAGGCAGGGAGAGAAGCAACAGGGACTGACACAGGGAGGAAGCCAGAATCATGCTAGGATGTGGGAGGCAGGTATAGGGACAGCAATCCTGCCACAGGCCTGGAGGATAGCAGACCAGCCAGGAGGAACCCCTGAGAGGGCTACAGGAAATGAAGAAGCACCAACAGCTTCGCTGAGAGGTGTGATGGTATTGACAGGGATGTAAGGCTTTTCTGGATATTTCAAGAAAAATTTCCATATGGTTCATAGAAAAATAATAAGAAAAAATAGGGCAACTAACAATTCTATAAAAAGCAAAATACTGTTCAAGAAGGGAAGTATAATCATAGTATATGCTTGGCTCAGCTGTGAAAAACAGTCACATTGTCATATAAAAACAAACTGAAGGGCTGATGACTTAATGAAAACTTGTTACAGGAACATTGAAGGAAGGCAGAGGTAAGAGGCCCATAGCTGACATCTAACACTACAACATCAGGTTAGATCCAGATACACTATTTAGCACTGATTCAGTCGTACTTATTAAACACCTGCAGAAATAGCTGAGCATTTGAAGAAGTGCCTCTGTAGATCAGGACTCAGAGACAAGGAGACAGGAGATGGCATTGCAGCTCTCATTACGTGGTGGGCAGAGCTGATGTATGTACATGTTACCTTGAATTCAGTATCTTTACAGAAATTGGTCATAGAAGGTCAGTGCTGCTGAGTAAAAGACAGGCTCCTTTATACACTAGTGTATGTGTTCTCCAGGACACTTGCTCTAGAGTGGAGGTGTGGAATTGGCCATCATGCTTCTCCCTCAGTTCTCTTTATCCCCAGGGAAGGGACACATGGAGTCAGAGTCCCCAACTCACATCCTCAGAGACTCCACTGTCTGTCTCTTGTCTCCCCAGGCCCAAAAAGCACAGCCCAGTGAGTAGAGCAGGACAGAGCATTCAGGACCACTCCAAGGAGGCATCATCTTGTGGGACTGGTGCAAGTTACTTGCCCTGTGGCATTTCAGTCTTCTCTTCTGAAGGCTGGTCACAACTCTGTGCTTCCCAGGTGTAATGGTGGATACACTGTATCAACTTGAGAAGTTTAGAAGCTTAATGAAGTGACTCAGCAGCGACCCAGGGTCCTCACTTTGTAAACACCCTGAGTCTACGCAAGAGGAGGGAATGGGAGATGATGTGAGGGCTACACCTGCCCTGGGGAATGGCAGCCTGCTTACAATATAGGGAGGAAAAGAGGCTTGCCCTCTCCCCTCTTTTGCTTTTGCTGTCTTCTGCTGCCTTGAACAGTTGCCCCTGTGCCATGCCACCCTACCTTGGAGCTAGCTAATTATGGACTGAAACTTCAACAAACTGTGAGCTAAATAAACCTGTCCTTCCTTAACTTTGGGTGTTGGGTAGTTTGTTTCAGCAACAAGAAAAAAGTAACCAACACACCATGGGACTGATGCACAGAGCATATGAGCAGGGAGTAAGTGCCCAGCTGAAGGTGTCTCTAGACCCTTTAGTCACACACCATGCTCCAAACAGAAAACACCTTCTAAAATTTTCTTCAGAAGGCAGCTGATGCCAGTTCTTGGCAGAGCTTGTGGCAGTCATGTGATGCAACTTGGTGCTTGGCCTGGACATGAAGGACCTCTGGAACCCCAAGAGCTCTGTCCTCATTGCCTTCAAGGTGGCTCTGGGTTAAGAGAGACCACTGCTCCCTCCCCCACTGGGATCTGAAGGTGGCTTCCAAGCATAGCTGTGCTCAGTGCTGGGAGGGGCTTCTGTCAGCTAGGTTCAGGTCAGTAGTGAGAACATCCTGGCGTGCCAGGCCCTGGGCTGGGTTGCACTGGAGACACAGGGCAAATCAGCCATAATATCCCCAAAGGATCCCACAGACCCGGGGGTCTACAGGCAAACAGCAGACAAAGACCACAGTGGCAAGAGTCCTGGGCCAAAGCTACAGAGGCATTGTGGAGCACAAAGAAGAGACAGGCAGCCCTGCTGGGGAGGGTGACTCAGAGGCTCATGCAGAAGTGGCTATTCTCTCCCTTCCTCACTGAGACAGGATGCTCCACCTCTGGGCTGGAGGTTCAGGAAGATGAGTCCCGCTCTCCAGTATCCATAGCAGATGCACAGACCCATAGGATACTCCCACATTCCTGGGAATCAGGGCCTGACTGATGCGAAACAGGGAGGTTGATGGCACTGATAGAGGTCAAAGGAACAGAGTCAAAGCTCCTGCAGTACATTTTTCATGCCAGTGGCCTTTCCAACAGAAATAGGAAGATAGAAATCCAATACAGTTTTAGCCCAGCAGCAGGCCCAGAACCCCTATAGCTGTCAAGAGGAAGGAAGGGAGACTAGCTTGCTGGCAGCAGGAAGCAGGACTAAAGGCCTGCAGGCAAGAGTGGGGTCAGCATGAACCCTAACCCTAAGCCAGATGCTTCAAGAGGAGAAAAGAACCCACCTTCAGAGCCTCAGTTCAACTGCACTCATTCCAATGAGTGTAGAGCCCAAGGTTTGCTTCCAGGAGGACTCAAAGTGAGGCTCAGAAGGACTTAACTTTCCAGGTCTTTGCAGCTAAAAAGCAGAAGAGCTAGAGTCACAATCGAGGTCTGATTTCAAAGCTTCCCCCAAACTCTGCTGCCCAGCCTAGAAAGTGGTAAAGGAGAGCAGTGGCTCAGAACTGAGTGACCATGAGCAATCATAATGTGAAAAACTCTCTGAAAGATACAGCATCCTCCCCCCAGGCACTAGGAATAGGGAAACTGTCACTGGCAGGCCCTTGTCCCATTGGCTGCTCAAAACCAAATACACTAGCTCCCTGGCATACAGCCTCAGCCTTATTTTTATTGCATTTAGACACTACCCTTCTTTTATGTCCTTCTGCCCCAGTTTAAATGTATGTTACCTTATGCTATTTCTGAAACCTTATAAACAATTTAAATCTTCAGTAGCGATGGATATAAACACACTCACATATGTCAACCACTATTTCCTAAGCACCCTCTGGTACAGACTCAGGCCTTGGTACTCCATGTGACCCAGTTCAACCCTTCTGAGCAGAGAGTGCAATGGTGGTCTGGAGTTAGGTCAAAGACTGCTCAGAGGGCCCAGGGCACTTGGTCGGAGAACATATCCTAGAGGATATTGGGGCTTAAAATCTCGGGTATTTCCACCAAACCAGGCATCTGTCAGGGGAAAGGGTCTGAGATTGTGAAAGGTAATCTCAGGATCTTCTTTGAAAACTGACAAGCATATGTACTTTTGGGAGGATGAATAGACGGAAAAGCAGCTGGCAGTTGGAAGGGCAGCTTCAGGTAGCCAGACCTGCAGAAGGTCCTCGGCTCTCTCACAGGGATGGCTGTGGCACAGGGGACTTCTCTGCCTTCTGGGATTCCTGCCTCTCAGGCTTTGGCCCTCACTTCTCATTTAGTAAGCTGTTACCTGTGGGTACTTTTGGCAGTAGTGCCACACAGCCAGGAAGTAGAGTGAGGTACGAGCTGGTGGCTGTTGCTCACAGCATGGCCTTCTCTCTAGATTGCTTTTCCTTGGCCAAGGCCCAAATTGTCTTGGCTTCCTCCATTGCTGGAGGACACTGAGCGGCTCGCAACAGGAGACCAATGGTGGGACAGCCATAGATAAGAGGACAGCCTTTTAAGAATTACCTTGAGGCTACAGGAAAAGCAAAGTCTTAATACAAAACAGCCTGCACCCCACACCAGAGATGTGCTTACTTATGCCTTACTTAGGTGCCATGACCTCCAAAGACAACAGGAGGACCATGAAAATGTGTTGAACTAATCAATGTATAATTATGGTTCATCAATCATATTTTTAAGATACTGCTTGTACCATTATATGCTGAGCAGTTCACATAGATCATTTACCTACAAATATGGTAGTACAGGGTTTATTACCTGCATTTCATGGACACAGAAAGAGAGTTTCAGAGACCTGAGGTAATGTGCCCATTATGAGTAACTGGTCCCAGAGTTTGTTGACTTCAATGACTGGATCTGAATAGCTTAGCTCCATTTAGTTTCCTGTCTGGGTGCCAAACCAGTCTGGGAGGAAACGGCAGGACCCTTCCCCAGGACAGAAGGCTCGAAGAGGAATGAGGATAAGATGAGAAGACAGACAGACAGGGCTGTGCTAAAAAATGTGATTTTTCATACTGACCAATTTCCATGGTATAAATATTTCCCAGTAGGTTGACTTCTAGTTACCAACACGACATTAACTGACTCTAAAGTTCCTAAAAATGTGAGCCAGTCTAAACATATCTGTGGATGGTCTTCCTCCCACTCTGTGACAACCAATTTAAATGTCAATGCCTAGACAAATTTTCCCTGACCCCTCTCAGATATAATGTCATTATTTTCTGTGACTTCTTAGTATTAATTCCCTATTTCAATCACAGTGTTTATTCTCCAGTATTTTTACTGCTCCTTAGGAGCCCCCTGAGGACAGGGACAATCACATGAGTACAAAGAGGTGGCACAAGGATGAAAGTAGCATTTCAGAGACAAGTACAGATAAATTTCACTTATGAACACAAAAGCAAAAATTCTAAATAAAAAAAATGAGCAGGTCCAATCCAGAAGCGCAACAAAATAATTCGCCATGGATACATCCAGACTAGTCCAAAGATGGTGCACGTCACCAAATCTATCAGCCTAAGTCACTAATGCATCAAAAAAGGGAAAAATTACAATTATGTTTATAAACATTGAAAGTGATTAAAAAACTCAAGATTTCTGGAAAAAACTTTAAAAATGGGAATAGAAAAAATGTCTTTAAATGATACAGACATCTTTTTACCAAAAAAGCAAAATAAGCCACACATATGCATTTATTCCATATACATATATACATTTTTAAAATATTTCTAAATAGCATGTTAATTTTTAAATGGACCCAAATGGACATGTAAGTAAGAAAATTGAAAAAAGGATAGTGAAAAAGAAGCTTGCTTTACTATGATTGAAACTTGTCTAAAAGCCATCATGATATAAAGGCATGGTATCAGCCATGAGAAACAGGTAAGTCTTTTCAGTAGAACAGATAGAATTCAGAATTAAGTCCAAATTCATACAGCCACTACCTGCACAGTGATGTTTTAGCCAAACACTGACTGCACTATGATGTGGGTCCCCTGAGATCAGAGTGGAGCTGAAAGCCTCCTATTGCTCCATGATATCATAACCATCATACTTCAATGCATTACTCATATGCCTGTGGTGACACCAGGGTAAGCAAAACCAACTGTACTTTCAGTCATATAAAAATATAGCAATACAATGGTGTACATTACATAATTGCACTACATTGTCATGAGGGTACTCTTTCTACTTATAAAAAGAAAGCTTGCTATCAGCCACACCATGTCCAAAGCAGCCTCGTACATCTGGTGTTCCCTGTATCCCTGGACTCATCACTTCCTCTTTAATCCTGGTTCTGTGCATCACAGCTCTAGGAGCAACAGGCCACACTACATGCATGCACACCACTGAGCCAGCTGTGTGGCAGTGTACACTGCCTGGGTTTATGCAAGTACAACGGTGACACTGCCTGATGAGGCACTTTTTAGAACATGCCCCTGTTGTTAAATGACACAGGGCTGTATGAGAACTAACTATATGACACAAATGGTGTATCAATTCAAAGGAGAAAGGATTGTTATAAAAATAAATTGGTCCCACAGTAAATAAGTATCTAATGAAACAAAATAAGCCTCAACCTTAGTCCATATGCACAAATAACATTTCAGACAGATCATTTTGTGTGTTCGTTGTTTTTTTTGTTTGTTTTTTTGTTTTTTTTTTTGTTTTGTTTTGTTTTGTTTTTTTTGCGATACTGGGGATTGAGCCCAGGGCCTTTGCAGTGAACTACATCCCCAGCCATTTTTGAAAATCTTATTTTGAAACAGTGTCTCACTAAGTTACTAGGTTGTACAGGCTAGGCTCAAACATGCAATCCTCCTGCCTCAGACTCCCAGAGTGCTTAGATTACTGGTGTGTGCTAGTATGGCCAGCTAGATTCATGTTTTACACAGAAAATGATAAAAGAAGTTAGGAGAGCATATGTACTATCTGGTAGTAGGAGAGACATTTCCTAAGAAGACATACTGGGTTGCAGGAAAATGACCAAATTTATATGGAAGCCATGAAAACAAACTCAAAAGAAAGCATAGACTAGGCAAATCAATGCATATATCAGGAGTTGGTTCCAATCCTTCCCATGAATAAGAAAAAGATACACAATTGGGTAGGAAAGGAGCAAAGAATGTAATTAGGGCAATCAAGGAAAGGAATGAATATGATCAATAAACCAAAGAGGGAAAACCAACCTCAGGAGCAGTCAGGGAAAGGCATATTAAGGCAATGATCGCCATGTTCCACCGATTGGACTGTGGCTATGAAGACAATAGCAGCACATGTGTGCTGAGCAAGGCAGGCAGAGGGCTGTGCACACAGCTGTCACAGTTTGTCTGCATGCAAGCTGGGGTATGTGTCCAACACTGAGCATGTGGGTCTTACATGAATGAATGAGAGAAGGACTGCATTATTTTTGTGAAACAAGCATATGTGTAAATATGTCTGTGCATACATTTGCAAAAGCCAGGTGAAGAATACAGCTAGGTGCTAGGACTGGGTATCTTCAAAAGGATGGAGGAGGAAACAGCAAGTTGCTGACAACATTTTACAATGGTTTGTATTATTTCACTAGTTAAAATGAGCGGGGATTGCTTTTATAATTAAAAAAATGCAATGAGTGGTTTTTAAGTGCTTTCCAGGCTGAACACTAGTGCCGATGGCAGGCTTGCTAAGTGGTATAACCATTACCATTGCTTATGGGACCGTAAACTTGTTAGGTTTCAAAGGAGACAGTAGCAAATCCAGGGCATCACAGCAGCCTGGTAAGTAGGAATCAGAAAGGTAGCAGCTGCAGCTCTCTCTGTGGAGCACGGTGGAGAGAAAACGAAACGCAGTGCCATGCTCAGCCATTGGCTGGGTCCAAATTGTTCCTCACTCTGAGAATTTGTTAAGTGGCTGAGCAATAAAGAAGAGAGATTTGAGAGCCCTTTCTCGGTATGATGGCCCTGGATTCTGCCCTTGCAGTCAGATGGATCTACTAGGGCAATGGGCTGCTACGCAGAGCCCCGGCTCCTATTCTGCCCCAGCCTCCCCAGTGGCTCATAGCCTTGAGGGTCTGGGCAGATCAGCTCACATAACTCAGTTAAACTCCATCACCTGGGTCAATGACATGTGCTGTGCCACAGCTGCAGAGGTGACTTCCTTAGGCCATGTGTGCACTGAGGAAACAGGCCTGGAAGACACCCAGACTCTACCCCAAGGTTGCACCTCTTCCACTTGTAAAGAGAGGGTTAAATCTGCTATTGCCCAAGAACTCAGGTGGTCTGAAAAAAAGAGCACTAGGTGTAGGGGACACAAGGAGCCTGGGGGAGGAGAGAGACACTGCAAATACTGAGTGCTTGAGGAGAGTGCTGTTATAATGTATACCCAAAGCTGGACATCAAGTAAATGTTGGCGGCACCTTGGAAGCAGAGCTTGTGAATATCCCTGTGGGCAAAGTGTACTTGCCTCCACATCAGGGGAAGAACAGGGTAGACTGTCATCGGCAATGGAAGCCCCTTTAGAAAGTCTTCTCTTAAACACCACTTGGTGATGGCAGGACAAAGCCCTCAGATGTAGGGCTCCTGTGCTGGAGAGGATGATGGTTGCAGAAAGATGAATGAAATTTTGTCCCCACCCAAGTGTCAGGTAGGCACTTCAGAGACTGGAAGATCAGGATCAAGCACCAGCAGGGCTGGTGTCTGATGGGGCCCTCTCTTGGGCTGTAGACAGCTACCTTTTTGCTGTGTGCTCATGAGACCTCTTGTAGGTGCATGTGCAGCTCCAAGATATCTTGTCTTGTAAGGACACTACACCTATTTGGCAGTGTCCCATCCTTATGACCTCAGTTCAACTGCTTCTTTAGAGGCCCTGCTGCCAAACACAGTCATACTGGAGGTAGGACTTCATATAATTTTAAGGGGACACACTCAAAATTATCTTTCCCAGTGCCCAGTCACCTCCAAGGCATAATATAATGGGGAGAAGCTTCAATTGTCCTAGAAAAGGCAGTGCCTGAGTTGGCCAAAGAGAACTATGTAGGTGGGTGAGGTGCATGTAAATTCCTCTAGGAGAAGGGGCCTGACTGAGGGGTAGAATGAGTTTGAAAAGAGAGATCAAGATGACCATAGAGACCACTAAGAGGGCCTAGAGCACCCTGCCAAGGAGTTCAGATTTTAGTCTGCAGCTCCCGAAGCCACCAGGGTCTCAAGCAGGTGGTCAAGGTGATCTAAGATCAGTGAGTTCTACCATTCATCCCATGTTGATTGGACTGAACCTCCAGCCTACTTCAGGAGGGTCATGCCAAGGAGAGGGTGGTCAGGGTCTGATCTTCAGGCAACTCTGCCCAAGTGGGAAGGGAGACACTTGTAGGCAACCTTCTACCTCATAGAGAGGTTGTTCCTGCAGACTCAGCAATGAGGGGGCCAGGCTTCCAAGCGGAGTGGCTAAATCCTGACTCAGGTCCTGGGCCAATGTGGTGCCTGACCTGCAGGAAAGACAGCCCAGGACAAGCATCCTCAGAAGGAAATGTTACTGGTTAGGGTCTTGCCAGATGCTCTGCTGCCTTGTTCCAACCTGCCCTGCTCCCTCTGAATTCTCAAATCTGCCCCAGGCACAGAAGGTCTTTGAGAGAATTGAGAGGAATGGGATTGACTGGCAGGAATTTGTTAGGTATATCTGTGAGGAAGGGATTAAAATACCCAGGTCTTCTATTACTGGAGCATACAGTGGCTTACACAGGGCTCTCAGGGTATTAGTTCACCCCACTTTCACTAGGCACCCAGAATATCAAGGAAGGAAGAGATACCTTCCAGATCTTCCTAGGGAAGAAACAGACTCAGAGAATTTGAGAACACATAAGGGAAATGGCCAGTCCTCAAGCAAAAGTTTTTTTTGCTGGTTTTGGAAATAGCCCTGAGAGGTTGGAAAAAAGCTGCCCAAGTTTTTGTGGACACATTATGTAATTCCTCACACTCAGTTTCCTCACCTGCAAAATGGGCAGGGTGACCAAGTCAGCAGGTCACTGTAGGAATTCCAGGGCAGGGTTCCTGGGAGATGCTACAGAGGCCTTCATGCACCACATCACTGTCACTAGCATTAGTAACCCTGTGGCTGCAGGCTGCACAGCTGGCCAAGGGCTGTCTCACGGGAACTCAATTGCTTATTTATTTATGGCAGTGTTGAACACTGAACCCAGAGCCTTGCTTTGAGCTACAGTCCCACCTGTTTTTGTTTGTTTGTGTTTTTTATTTTAATTTTGAGACAGGATCTTACTAAATCACTCATTAAGTCACTAAATTGCCTAGGATGGCTTCAAACTTTCAATCTTCCTGCCTCAGTTGCCCAAAGAGTTTGGATTATAGGCATCTACCACCATGCTCAGCAGGGAACTCCAATTTTAAAAGGCTCCATGAAATAATTCACATTGATCCAGCTGGGCTTGACAGGATTAACACATTTCTTTCCTCCAGGACTTCTCACAGCCCTTTATATACTCACATGCTTAAAAAGGGTGCAAGTCTCCAGGAACATCACAAGGAGCTGTAGCTCCACAGAACTCAGGGGCTGGGTTGCTACAGTGGAGAAAGAAACCACCTTGGACATTGGGACAATGGGTCAGGGAAGGTTCCACTCATGGGTTGTAGACATGCAGCTTCCCTGAAAGCAGAGACAGTACCCAAGGCAGACAGAGATGTCAGGGTTGGGGGTGCAGATAGAAACCACTGTGGCCAGAAATGGAGAAATCCTTGCATCTGGGGGTGCTGAGAAGTACAGAACAATGTCTGGTGAGCATGGATAGAGGCCGACGTTTTTTAGTTCTAAGGCAGCCCCAACCTGAACACTGGTTCCACCATCTGGAAACTGTGACTTGGAAGTGAGTCATTTAATGCTTCCTCATTTCTCTTTCCTCAATCTTAAAATAAAGATGAACCCCACAGGTTATGGTGAGGATCGAAGGAGACAGTGCATTCCAGCAACATCCCTGTCAATAGTGAAGGAGGGATGACTTGTAATAGGACTGTTACAAGATTAACTCAAATTTCTACTCACAGCAGAGCTATCCCACCCAGCTCAGAAGGGGATGCTTTAACACTTGATCTGTTCCTGTTTCCTAGTTGAGTTCAATTAGGCACAGTGGTTAAGACAGCTAAACATGTACCTGCCTTGTGCCACCAAGATCACAGTGATGGGTCACCTGAGTGTTGGCAACAATGGCCCAAACCAGAGGGCACTGGGAAGATCTCATCAAAGGAATGCAGCCCAGATACAGAACAACATATATGAGGCTTGGAGGACCTTAGAGGCAGGATACACTTAGCAACCTACAGAGTCTGGGTAGGGGTCAGTACAGGCAGAACCGATGCAATTGGAAGACGATCCTCCTTCCTGAGGCTGCACAGGATGAAGATCACAAGATATAAAAAGCCCCAGGCCTGCTGCAAAGCTGTGCCCAGGAATGGCTTGCTGGATACTGGAGAATGAGGCTAGAGTTGGGGTACCCATCCTCGGGCACCAGGACTGGGGAAGCGTTGTGTACGTACAGTGCAGCCTTAGAGTGCCAGGACCTGAAGCCCAACTCAAAGAATCTCTGTTTTCAATCCCTTTGGGCTCAATTAATGTTCTCAATAAAAATGGAAATTTAATTTTCATAATAAGTTCTAAGGAGAAGGTCACTTCCGCCCAGGGGAAATTTCCTGGCCCTGGTTTGTTTGTTTTGGGCTGGGTGTTCTATGGTACAGGGCTGGGAAGCAGACACCTTGGGCAGGATGCAGGTAGCCAGCTCTCCCTTAATGGCACATGCACTGGCCTCCAAAGAATCATGCCTCATCATACTTCCCCGTGCCTCAACAGGAGACACATCTACAGAATTTTGCCATATCTGGACAGACTCAGCAGCAAGCCCAGACTATGGGATGAACCCTGTGTGGTGCATGTCTTTGTGGTTCCTTGTTTGACAACTCTGCTACTCTAGGTATAAGGACTGTTACAACTAGGAATTGGGGATCCAGTCAAGAGGCCCTGAAACATCTGGGATTGCAACACTACACATGAGCAGGGTCTCCCACATCAGTGGCACAAGTGAAAAGACAATACCGTTGAGTGGTGGGCCCACAGTATCCCTGCTCAATTTGCCACCTACTGGTCACCCCATCTGACTGGGAAGCACACTGAGTCTCTGAGAAATCAAGGGTTCTGACTAAGGCAATCTGTGGAACAGCAGGGGAGAGCAGTTCCATACAGCATGCCTGGCACGAAGCTGTGTTCATTCCCCCTGTCCCTGTATGCACACAGGATGCTCATCTGCTGGGTGCTGGATAGGAGTTGCTGCAGAGAGGAGCTCACTGCAGACCAGCTTGGTCTGAACTGGCCTCAGGACAGAATATGCTCTCCACTGCAGGTATGCTGTTTTTCCCTTAGCACTCTCGTTTCTGACCTACTTGGACTCATTGGTCCCCACGAGCTAATCTAAGAAACCACATTATCTTGAAACAAACTGGGTAGTGTGGTCCAAACCCCACTAATGATTGTCAATTGAAGATAATCATTCACATTTTCTACCAAATGGATGAAAGACCAAGCTCCCTTGCTGAATTCATTACTGAATTGGGGAATGCTCCTTTGAAGAAAAATCCACATGGAGCTAGGCAATGCAACTAAAAAATATTCATTGACTGTAATGCTCTAAGGAATTTGACACTAGCTTGTGACTTTCATAAAGGACCAGCCCTACAAGATCAATCAGCACATCATTTTGTTTCTGGGCAGTGATGGCCAGGGAGCAACTTGAAGGAATTCTATCCTGGGACCAAACCAGAGTCCCTCTGTACTTTGGAGTCTCCTGTCTAAATGTTGGCAAGAAAACAGTAACTAAGATATTACCAATATGTACACAAATGCACATGAATTTCAATAAATGAAATACAAATCAGTTTGAATAAATCACTAAAGAAATCCAACTATAGATTCTCTTCGACTTACAATGGGGTTCTATCCGACAAACTCCCATGAGTTGAAAACATCATTCGTTAAGTCAAAAATGCAACTGATTCACCAACCCTATGGGACATGCCTGTTCAAGAACTTAGTCTGCTGCCATTCTCCTTGTGATAGTGACTGGCTAGGTGCTGTGGGTACAGTGGCTGCCCAGCATTGATACTGTCCTACCACACATTGCTAGCCAGGAAAAGATCCAAATTCAAAATTCAAAGTACGGTTTCTACTGAAAGTGTTTTACTTCCACATCACAGGTGCCTTGTCTGTGTGTTGTACTTGTATGAGCAATGCACAAAGAAGTTCTTCTTTCCTTCCATACCCATTGTTCTCACAGACTGCTATGGAAATTCATCTCTCCTGGCAGCTGTGTGGGTCTCCGTGTATGAAGAGAATGTCTCTCTGACCGTGACATACATGTGTGTCCTAGACTACTGTGTGAGAGGATCACGTCTTTGTTCTCTGTGGAGCAGCCCCCTCACTGCATTGATGTGTGCATCACATTTTACAGCCATCATCACATTGACCTTTCACAGTCATCAGGCAGGCAAGGAAAGCAGAAGAAGCAGAGGGCAGGGAAGCTGGCACTTGCCCAAGCTCCTGGCTTGTGGCATGTGGTCCCTCATCATGAGCTGCAGCCTTGACACTCTCACCAGTACCTTTCCACCCAGTGTCTGGGCCTGTCTGCAGCTAATGTGTAGGCCATTGTGTCCACGAGTGTGCCACAAGAAAGAAGCATCTGTACCAACCTGCAGATGTCATGACCCTGGCTCCTACTGAGTGCCTGCAACAGGGGCAGAGGGAGAATCGGAGACACACTCCTGCACCACAGCAGGAAGGACCCATCCCATTCTGAATATAATACAAGACAGAAAATAACATGTCATAAGGGGTAGGGAAGGAAGACTGGACATAGGTTCCACACTGTCTGTAGAGATGTGGTGCATTCTCATGGAAAAGTCTGCCAGCTGGCCTACCTACAGTTTTCCTTAGCTTGTAACACCCTCCAAGCCCAGCAAGGGAGCCTGAGCATTTTCATCTAATGAATCAGGAGACTGAGGCTCAAGGAGGTTTCATGGCTATTCAAGGTGAGGTGCCCAGTGAGAGACAGAACTGGGTTAGAATCCATCAGGATTGGAACCCAAAGTCCTGCATTTTCCATCACCTCATATCAGAGAATGTGTCTCTCTACACACCCCAGGGTGGGGAGGGTGGCATGGAAAAAAAGGGCGGGAGGACAAACACATCTGCTGGGACAAGTCAAGTTTAGTTAGAAACAGAAATGCTCTCACAGAGTATCTAAAAGTAGAATAATGCTCTGCAGCCTGCCAGTAACAACTCAGTGAGGTGGGGTGGAAGGTGGGCAGCAGACATCCGTGTTCATGTAGGCGCACACATGCATCCTAGCAGTGTGCTGGGGTGGTCCTAACAAAGTACCATAGACCAGGTGCTTTGTTCTGAGAACTTCATTGTCAGTTCTGGAGACTGGAAGTCCTAAATCAAGGTGTGGTCAGGGTTAGATTCACCTGAGGCCTCTCTCCTTGGCTTACAAATGGCATCTTTTCATTGTGTCCTCACATGCCCTTCCCTCTGCACATGTCTGTGTCCAAATTTCTTCTCCTCATAAGGACAGTAGTCATATTGGATTACAGCCCATCCTAATGACTTCATTCTAACTTAATTACCTCTTTAAAGGTCTTATATCCTAATACAGTCACATTCTGAAGCACAGGGATAGGTAGGACTTCAACATATGAATTGGGGGAGATATAACTCAGTCCATAAGACATATGTGTACACACACACACACACACACTGGGGTATATACCATGCCGAAGGACCTGTATTGAGCCAATACCACATGCTGATTTGGGATGCTGTTGAGAGATCAACAGCCTCTCTGGCCCCCAGGACCGCTCCATGAAGAGCAAGGCCACTGGTGACCATGAAGAGAAGATTTAGCCCAAGAAACTTGCCTTCCAGCCACCTCGACCCTTCAGGCTGGCAGCCATGGGCAAAGGGCAGCAAGGCTGGCCCTGGGGGCATGAGCAGCATCTGGCTCTTCAACAGAGACAAGACTGCAAGCCAAGAGAGTCTGAAATGTCAGTGCTGACTAAGAATCACAAAGTGGACAATAACAATCATGTCACCCACAGTGCTGATTGCCCATTTATTCTGCATCAAGCCCATGCTGAATGCTTGGTGTGCATTCAGTGCTCATAGCAACGCTGATGGGCAGGGCACTTATCCGATTTGAGACACAACCTGATGGCTGAAAGACAGGAAGCAGCAACTTGCAGGTGCATGGCAGGTGAATGAAAGAGATGGTTGGAAGTGAACCCAGAGCTCTTGGACTCTGCAAGTTCATTCTAAACTTTATGTTGCAGGATGTGTCCGGGGTGGAAGATGCCTGTCCATGCTGTACTTGGACTTTGAAAGACCACTCCCTGTTTTATATATATCTGGTGCATAGTGAGGCGGATCTGACCTGTGTAGGATGTGGGCATATGGGGGGCAGCCATTAAGTTTTCTTTACACTTAATCCTAAAAGAGGCTATGGGAAGAGAGCCACAACTTCTACACAGATACATGCTTATTCATATGCACGAATACAAGTAGATTCACAGACACATGCAGGCATCTGGGATTCAAATCACCTCGATTTCATGGAATAATTAATTACAACATTTTTTCTACTAGGAACTGGTATAATCTTGGACCTCTCCTTAAATCTACCCCTCAGAGGGAATGGGCGGAAAGGGAAAAGGGAAGAGGAGGGGATATAAACCTGTATATGTGTATATGTAAGATAACTAAAAAGAACACTGCTGAATGTATTCGTTATTGAGAGGGAACAATTAATACTCATATGACTGGATCAATCTTGCATGTCTATATCTGTTAATGTAAGAAACCATTTTAAAGATAACGATGCGCAAATTG
>RJWM01017835.1:0-42251 GCA_004363535.1 Dasyprocta punctata | reverse complement strand
TTTGTGTAAACATCATATTGTCTCCCTAGTGTAAAAAACTGAAAGAGTAAATAAGATCCAAAATGTACAATAAATATTGTGAAAGAAAAGGGAAGAAACTTCTCAAAAGGAAAGAACAACTGGAATGGAGGAAAGTAGAAAAGAAAGAAGGGAAAAGATAATATGTATAGATAGATAAATAGATAATTATGCTACAAATATCTATTAGTTCATCAAAAAGAACAGTTTGCGCTTTCATTATTTGATCATGTTTTCATGCCTGTCTTGTACTCTGAGCAACTACTTTGAAGATAACAATATGCAATATATTAACCATTGTTAATCTCCTAGTATGCAGTTTTGAGATTCTATATCCTTTTTATTTTTTCAATTTAAAATAAAAAAGTTAAAAAGCCCAAAAAACCCAAATTTGAGTTTTATCCATGCAATATTATTACTGAGTCAAAATTTTTATTATCTTTCTAAGGACGTGCCATATCTCAGAATTTAATTTTTATGACCAAGAAAGAATAAGTAGAGGTATACTATTATTACTTTGTTATGAATCATATTCTAAAATTTCATGAAACTTAATTTAAAATAATTACTCAAGATTATTTTCTGTGCAAACTCTTCTGAATTATAAAGAATTTTTAAATATTTCCCATTTTTACACCAAATCTAAGTGAGTTTTGTATGATGTTAGTGCTTTCACAAACTTCTAATGGCCATAATAGCAATAAGTACCAAAACATTTTGACTTATACAATATGGAACTCATTTATTCCAAAACAACGTATTGTTAGAGGAAAAGTAGAATGTCAAATGCAAAAACAGAGTTGCTTTGACTAAAAAGTAAAGCACATGTGTATCTTTTCAATTTTCAGAGTTTTAATTGATACTATTTCTAATTTTCCCTAAACTCAAAGAGACTGATCACAATACATATCACTGATACCCAAATTTTTAATTCAGTAAATCACTATCCAGAATAAAGTGATCAGAAGGTGAAAACAAAAGCAGTCACCTTATACATTCACTCAAAGATCTAATGTTAGAAAAGATGCTCTCTTAGAGACTCAGTATTTTTGGACTTCTCTCATTATTAAAGCAGAAGATGCAATGGAATGAGCACTGCTGGAACTGGTCTTGGTTCAACAAGTAGGACAGAGGTAGGGAATCCTCATGGATCTGGGCTCAGAAGAGTTCTTTTCCACAGATAGAGGGTGCCCTTATTCCTCTGTAAGGTGTCTTCACATGGACTGGGTGGGGAGTGCTCTTTATCAATTAAATGATTTTGTTTTTCAGTGGGGGAGATACCAGGTGAAGCAGCAGTGGTCTTTGCTCTCAGCCAGCCAAGCCCAGCAAGGATAGCATTATTGTGCATCCTGCCTTGCCTCAGACATCTTTGCAAGAACCCAGTGATTTCACAGGAAAGTCTGTGAGTTTCACATAGGGACTTTATAGTCCACCTTTGGATTTCGGTAATTCAACAACACTGTATGCTGGAAGCACTTCTCTAATAAATTGCATTTAGATGATTTCTGCCTTCTCTTATCAGACTACCTAACTCTTAAAATCCATGTCTCTCCTTTGACAGACTTTTTCAATTTTAAGCAATAGATTGCATTGAAAATGCAGCTCTCTGGATTCATCATTTTATATGTTATTTTGTTGTTTTTGCTGTTGGAGTTGATGTGACACAATTTCCAGTTTTGCGGTCTGAAGTGAAAGCCAGAACCTGTGCACCATTTAATGCTAATGCATTTTTGAAAAGTCAGTGATGTTCAAAGAACAGTTTTAGTGAACTGAATTCTGAATCTAGTAACTTTTATTTATTAAATAAAATAACCTAAATAAAATAACCTTTTTTCCATATTCGAAAATAAGCTTATTATATTACTTTGATTAAAGGAAAAAATTACTGTAGCTTGATTGTGTTTATTCAAAATAACAGTGTGCTGAAGAGTATAAATTTCTTAATTGAGAGAAATAGTCCTAAGAGTAAATTTACCCAAAAGAGAGTAGAACTTTCTTAAAAAGTCTTATATTTCATTGTTGGATTCTAAGAAATATAATGATACTGGTATATTTAATGCATCTTTATTACATCATGTGTTGTAAGCTATTTAACTTTCAAGTAATTCCATGAAATAAATCCTTTGAATATCCTCTATTGAGAAAAACAGAACCAAAGAAATTAAAGTCTAGATAGCCTCTGAAAGATGTCAAAGTAGTCACTGGCCTTGCCAAGATTCAAAACAAGAAGTCCTGATGCAGAAGTAATGATTAGTCTATGCTGACTCCTAAGAGGAACTATTAGACAAAATAAACTGTAAAAGTTTTCACTTTCTTTACTTTTGTCTAGACGAAAAAGCTTTGAACAAAAATTCGCATGAAAAATAATCCATAGAGCTCATATAATGTTTATGCTGTATTAGTAATATTCATGTGTTAAAATTAGGAGAAGAAAAAGAAATTTCATCTGATAATTTGTTTATTGACTTTAAATATTTTAACTTTTTAAAAGTTTCATTCATACATTCTTATAGTTTATGAAGTTTACAATCATCTTGGGGAATGGTGACATGTACATATTACAGCATTTTTAAAAAATCCCCTTCTCCACCTCTTCCTCATCCTCCTATCTCCAGTTTCCATATCCTATTTTTCATTCTTGTTGACATTATTTCTCTTAACTCATGTTATGGTCTATACTGTTTATACTAATTGGGGTTATTAGGTTCTTTATTGTTATTTTTCCTTCCCCTCTTCCTCACTCTTCTCCTTTGTTCTCTTGGGCCACTTTCCCTTTGCAAGAGATCTATTTCTATCCATCCTTTATCATTTTCTTTGTTCATACTTTGTCTCATTCAAATGATAGATACCATATGGTAATTAAAATTGTGAGTCTGTTTCATTTCACTCAGCATTGTATTTTTCAGGTTCATCCCTTTTCATGCAAATGTCTCATATTTCTCACTTTTATAGGTGAGTAGTGTTCCCTGTTAATGGATATTCAAACTGCTTCCAGAATGTAGCCATTAAATTGTGCTCCTAAAACATCGGTATGTATGTATCACTATAGTATGAAGACATAAGTAATTTCAGTTCTTTGAAAAATCTGTATACAGATTTCCACAGTGGTTGTACTAGTTTGCATTCCCACTGGCAATGTAAAAATGTTCCTTTTTCACCACAGCTACACCAATATTTGTTTTTGCTTGATTTCTTAATGCTTGCCATCCTTACTGGAGAAAGACAGAATCTTAGTGTTGCTTTAATTTGCATTTCTCTAATGGTCAGAGATTTTGAAATTGTTTTCATATATTTGTTTACCATTTTTATTTCTTCCTCTCTGAAGTGTTTTTATTCATTTTTTGTTCCCATTTCTTGACTGAGTTTTTAATGTTAGGTGGTTTAATTGTTCTTTGAGTTGTTATATACTCTAGATATTAGTCCTCTGTCTGAGGAGTAACTGGTAAAATTTTTTCCTACATTATCACTCTACTAATTGATTGTTTTACTATAAAGTTTTTAGTGTGATATAATCTCAATTGTTAATCCTTGGTACTTTTTCTTGTACAACTGATATTCTGTTTATAAAATCCTTTCCTACACCTGTCTTTATGTATGTCTTCATGTGATTTACCTATTTTATTTTCCGGTAGGTTGAATTTTTCTATTTTAATGTTTAGAACTTGGACTCATTTAGATTTTAATTTAGTATATGGTGAGAGACAAGGGTCCAGTTTCAATCTTCTGCAAACCAATAAACAGTTCCACCAGCACCACTTGTTGAGAAGGCTGTCTTTCCTCCAAAATGTGCTTATGGTCCCTTTCTTAAGATCAAATAGTTGAATATGTCTATAAAGGTTTCTGTTTCCTCAACTCTGCTTCATGGATCCATATATCTGCTTTTGTTCTAATACCATGTTGGGAGCCATTGAAGCTGGAAATTGACCACATGTGCAGGGTTGCAACTTGGCCAGAACATGACCATACCAAAAACAAAGAGTGCCCAGGGAAAGCCACGTGAAGAAGTTGCTGCAGATTTCTGAGTGTACAAATAAACATACTACATTGGTTGAGCAGTTCCATTCTTCCATCAGGAGGATAAGGGCTCCACCTGGTTCCAGCTTTGTCTCTTCTTTATTTTCTCATTCTCTTGTGGTTCTTCACTCCAAGAACCTCAATAGCCACATGGGTCACAGCATATGACACCTAAACATGGATGGTGTTAGAGATTGAGGGCAAGGGGACACTTCTTATTTTTATGCAACTACGGGGAGAAGTGCATTGGTATGTCAATAGTTACCACTGGAGTGTATTGATATTGGCTTCATCAAGTGTATAGGGGAGCATTGAAACAATCCCTTATTCTCTAGGGCCTGTTATAAATGGGCCTGTGAGAAACCCCTTCCCTAGTGGAAAAAAGATTAAAAACAAAAAGAGACATATATTAATTATATCAGCTGTCTAATTATAGGATGAACAAATTCAAAAGAATCACAAATGTATAAGGAACTGTTTATTGTATGCTTGATTCCACTTTTTACATTCCTTCTATGCATTTGAATTAGACAGGGTCTTAATAACCATAAGCTTCTTGAGAAAACCACAATGGAATTGGCTCCAGGCAGTATTTTAGAATCAGGTCCCCAGCAGGGAAAAGATAGTGGAATGACCACTACCCTGATAACTGAGCCACAGGCAGCAATTCCTGCCTTTTTGGCTCAAATTTTGCTGCGTCACAGGTTGGAACTTCTACCTCTCAGGGAGTAGAGCCATTTTCTTTGTCTCCCTTGCAATTAGCACTAAGGGAAGCCAGATAGGTGGGGGAGTACATGGAGGGTTTGCAAAATATCTACCTGGTTACAGAAGTTCGACTCCCCAGTAATCCAAGATAAGTTATATGTCATCATGAAGTGGTACCATTTAAGTCATTAAAAGAATTAAAAAACACTGCCACCACCTATGGCTCTACAGCCCCATTTACCTTGGGTTTCACAGAGCTCCTAGGACAGTAAGTTATGGCCCCTAATGATTGGAAGAGCTTAGCTAAAACATACTTAAATATGAGGGATTATTTGTTGTGGAAAGGAAAATTTTTTGAATTATGCATAGACCATGCCATGCATAATGCTGATCAGAACATAGCTATTATAAAAGATATGTTGATTGGAGGTGTCTTTGCTGCTCCAGGCAGTCAACATGCCTTTGATATGCAAGTGTATGACCAAGTTAGAATGGCAGCCAGGAGACTCTGGAGGGAGCTCCCTTCAAGCTGTGAGACCTCCCTGAATTTGATTTCTATTCATCAGAGTTCAGATGAACCATTTCAGGATTTTGCTGCATGCTTATTGCAAACTAGTGAGAGAATTCCAAGTGATAAAGAAGTGAGTAAATTAACAGTGCAACAACTGGCTTTTGAAAATACAAATACATGATGTAAAGAAGCTTTAGGAGTCCACAAAAAGCAAGCTACACTGTCTGACATGATTCAAATTTGTGCAAATATTGGCCCCTCGTGTATACAGAGGGCTGCTTTGGCAGCAGTTATCACTCAGGACATAAACACACGGCCTAAAGGAAAGTGAAAAAACAAGGTTACTTGTTTTCCTTGCAGTGAGGAAGGACATCTTGCTTGAAATTGTTCTGCCTCTGCAACATGTGGGGTCAGCACAGCTGCTGTCTCTCTCTTCTACAAAACCTCCTCATATCTGTGCAAGGTGTCAATGAGGGTATCACTGGGAAAGTAATTGTAGAGTAAAAATAGATGTGGAAGGCTGACCCATTTTGGGGAACTTTCAACTGGGCCTGCCTCAGCCCCACCAAACAATGAGGTCACTTTCCTCAATTCCTTCCCAACTTCACTCTCTACTGTCAAGCACGTTTCCAAACTCTGGTGAGCAATAAAAGACAGCTGAGGCTTGGACCACAGTTCCTCCTCTGGATTCATACTAACACCTGAAATGGGGCCCCAAGTCATTCCTAGTGGAGTCTATGGTCCTTTGCCTCAAGGAAAAATGGGTCTACTACTAGATCATAGCAGTCTCACATTAAAAGGTCTCCAGATTTTGCCAGGTGTCATCGAAGATGACCATACAGGGGAAATCAAGATTATGGTTCAAACTACTCAAAACACTGTTCAAATCACCCCAGAATCTCATATTGCTCAATTGGTTATTCTTCCCTTGACAAAAATTGGAAAGTCTATAAACAAGGAAAGGGTGTCCATGGGCTTTGGGTCTTCCAATTCTTATTACATTCAACAGATTAAGCAGGATCATCCTAAGGTGGAATTGATCACTGAAGGTAAAGCATTTAAAGGACTTTTAGACACAGGAGCATATGTTTCTGTTATTGCTGAAAAGCATTGGCCAATGGCATGGCCTCTGGATGTGGCAACTACAGATCTACAGAGTATGGGTAATATTTCTCACCCTAGTAGAAGTGCTAAATTAGAAGTATGTAGAAGGTCATTCTGGATATTTTTCACCTTATGTCCTCCCCCATATGCTAGTTAATTTATGGGATCATGATGTATGACAGAATATGGGGGCATTTCTGGTTAGCCCTAACTCTTTGGTGACTCATCAGATGTTACAACAAGGTTTTCTCCCCAAATCAAGGACTTGGTAAAAACAATCAAGGAAGGAGAGAAACCCTTCCAATACACCCCCCAAGAGGACCATTTTGACATAGGATACTCACCTTCACATTTTTAGAGGGGACTTCATCTCTTTCTCACCCCACAGATGGTATCCAAGATAACTTGGATGTCTGATGACCTGTTTCAGTTGATCAGTGGTCCCTTACTCAGGAGAAGCTTGTAGCAGCTCATTTACTGGTTAATGCACAAATGATGGCAGGACATCTACAACCCTCCAATAGCCCTTGGAATACACAAATTTTCATAATATAAAAAAGTCAGGAAAATGGAGATTATTACAAGACTTGTGGGCTATTAATAAAACCATGGAACCTATGAGAGCACTTCAACCAGGACTGCCCAGTCCCATAGCTATTCCTTTGCATTTTTCTCTCATGATGATTGACTTAAAAGATTGTTTCTTTTTACTGTACCCCTTCATCCTCAGGATAAGAAGCATTTTGCCTTTAGTCTACCTCCTATTGAACATCAGGCCCCTATGTGTTGATTCCAATGGTGTTGTCTGCCACAAGGAATGGCAAGTAGTCTGACTTTATGTCAAGGGTTTGTGGCTGCAGCTATTTTGTTAGTCTGTCAGGTTTATCCATTTATCTTACTCATTATATGGATTATATACTATCAGCACATGAATCTTTATCCTCTTTGCACCAAGTATTTATCCAATTAGGCAATACCCTTCATAGTGCCAGCCTAATTGTGGCCCCTAAAAAGGTGCAAACCGTGACACCTTTCTCATATTTGGGTTACATCATCCAGCAAAGACATATTGTGCCCCAAACTGTTCAGATTCAAACTAATCACTTTGCAACCTTATCTGATTTACAGACTTTACTTGGCAATATTAATTGGTACCACCCAGCTCTTAAGCTAACAACTCATGATTTAGGTCCCCTCTTTGACATTCTCAAATGGAACCCAGTCCCTATATTTCCAAGGACACTCACATCAGAGGCTAAAGTTGCCTTAGACAAAGTTAATGTGACTCTCTCTCTAATATCCAACTTTCTAGAGTTGATTCAGGTTTGGCCATGTTTTTAATTATCATCCCTACTCAATACATATCCACTGGGGTCCCTTGGCAGCCTCGGGCGTCTTTACAATGACTGCATATGTCATATACTCCACACAAAACCATTATTCCCTTTTATGAGGCTGTGGCAGAACTGATCACACATGGGCGAACATGCACTATTCAGCTTTTTGGTTGTGAGGTGCAAACTATCATTGTTCTCTTTTATTCTGTCCAACAACAGTAGCTAAGCAATTTTCATCTTCTTGGCAATCTGCAACGGCTGGTATTATTGATTGTCATTATCCTCTAGATAAATTAATTCACTTTTCTTCCCTCACACCCTTTGTTTTGCCTTTAAAAATAAGTTCAGTCCCCATAGTCAAAGATCTCCCTGTTTCCAAAGATGGGTTATCATCAGGCAAAGGAGTTTATGTAATCGACTCCTTTTCCTGAATACAGGATATGGGTCTCTCTTCTGCACAAATGACTGAATTACAAGCTGTCATATAGACCTTGCAAGATCATTCATTCACTCCAATTGACCTCTTTTCACACAATGCCTGTTTGTGGTATGATGCTCCACATTGAAACTGCCACTACACACACTTGTCAAGAAGATTTCTTTCACTTATTTCACACACTGCAACTTGCCATTTGATCATGCCATGTTCCTTGTTTTATTAACCATTTAGGTTCCCATTCCCAATTACCAGGACCTCTGACTGAGGGAAGCAAGGTAATAGACAGATTGCTGGCTACTGTCAGTGTTGCTCCCTCAGATACCATTCAACAGGCTTCTGCCTCCCATGCCACATTCCATCAAAATGCTGTTGCCTTGTGCTAATAGTTGCATTTAACCCAAGAACAGGCTCAACAAATTATTAAACAATGCTCCTCATGTGTAATACATTTTCCCTCACTTTCCATGGGCGTTAATCCTTGAAAGTTACACATCAGTCATCTCTGGCAGATGGATGTCACTCACATTCTTGAGTTTGGCTCTCTACACTGGGTCCATGTTTCAGTGGGCACTTTCTTAGAACTTATCTTTGCTTCTGATCACACTGGTGAAGTGGCTAAACATGTCATTGCTCACTGCTTGGATGCCTTTAGTACCCTAGGCTGCCTGTGTGCACTTAAAACTGACAATGGTCCAGCCTATACAACTGCTGCCTTCCAAATGTTTTGTGAGACTTTTCATGTTTCCTTTTCCACAGGAATTCCTTATAACCCTCAAGGTCAAGGAATTGTGCTCACCATAAACTCAAAATTCAATTATAAAAACAAATAGTTGAAGCTTTTCCTACAAAATTTATAACTCATAATAGACTTCATTTGGAAGTATATACTATTAACTTTTTAAATTCTACTAAGAATGGTATTACAGCAGCAGAAAGATACTTTAATCAGGTAAATAAAAAAAGAAATAGGAACAGTCCTTTGGAAGAATCTTTATATTGGACAGTGGAAAGGTCCAATCCCAATACTCACCTGGGGTAGAGGATATGCTTGTATTTTCCCAGAGAATGCTGAATGGCCTGTATGTATGCTAGCACTTGATTTCCAGCTATCATGGATCCAAATGCAGAGGAGTTGATTTCACCTCTCAAGAAGCAGATGCTCAGTCCTATGACAGTGATGCCTTGGAGACCACACCACAACTGTTAGAAAAGGATGAAGCTAGAACTAACCTTAATTGACCCTAGATGCCCAGAAGATGATAATGAAAAATAAAACCAAAGGTCTAAATAGACAATGAGTATACACGAAGTCCTGTGATAAAAACATATGTTAATTATAGATCAGATTTGAACCTTTCCAAATTCTTTTATAAGAGATCTCTGCTAATTGTCCTACAACAAATCTGATTAGTCTATTTATAATTACAAATTCTACAATTGTAAAAAAAAATAGTGTAATTCAATTTGGTTAAAATATATTTGAGTGTACTCTGATTGTGTAAGATATTTTTCAGTCCGTCTGTGTATCTGTTTGTCTGCTTTTCCAGTCTGTTAAACTGTTGTTGGAAGTCGTTGAGTTAATGATCTTTCACACGTGCAGAGCCAAAAGCACAAGGGCCTGTACAGGAGTGCCCAAGGCCATGGAGCACCTAAGAAACACCCTGAGGGTATGGGGTGCTGGAGGTGAACAGGTCTTCCAACCCCGAGGACATGGGGTGTAAGAAGCAAACTAGTTCAGCAAATGGGTATGGTACAAGCATACAAATAGCACCTGGGAACTTAAAGAGTGATTGTGGACACCAACAAATTTGTGCTTGTTTCTATGCCTGTTCAAATCTATACAGATTGTCTGTCCATTTGTCCATTCTTGAGCTCAAAATTTTCTTTCTTTCTTTCTTTCTTTTTTTTCTTTCTTTTTTTTTTTTTACATTTTTGGATCAATTTAATCAAAGTTTAACTTGGGTAATAGACTTAAAAAGTATGCTTCCACCTGGGTTCCAAGTTAGTCCAAATGATGCTAAAATTGGTTGTGCAAATGTAATGTACATTGTTATTTATCATAACCTGAGAGTTTCTCATTGTTCAAAAATAATATGCTAAATATTATGAATGGATTTTTCTTAAGTCATTAAAAATTATTAAGATGATTAAATAAAATACCTTAGGATGGGGAGAGATTATTGTACAGGACTTCAATTGATGAATAAGAAAGTGGCCACCTGGTAACATTTAACCAACTCTTGTTCATTGATTGGAGGCCCCAGTGAGCTCCATAGCCTTATGGGAGACACCTCAACTAAAATTATAGAAACATATTACTATAATATGTTCACATTGTTCATCATCAGAAAAAATAATACAATAAGGTTTTTTATTTAAAGATGCCCATGAAAAGGTTTTCATATGTCTATGAAAGATTGTTATTAACCTCAAGGTGTATCAATGTAGTCATGCTTCCAGATGTACACATTTTTCAAAATGTAAAAGAGGGTTTGTTTAGGGTGACAAAATACGGTTTCAGATTCAAATTTCTGCCTGCACCAAAAACTTATGAGATGTTCATCCCACTAAAGGTAATCAAGTTAGGTAAAATCTTCTTATGTATTAGATAGGGAGAATTGACTATAAGGAGATATTCAATGTCAAAATGAAAATTAAAGTGTGTTACAAAATGTCATCATGGTTGTCATGCTACAATGTTATATGTGGTTTGATTTCTAATTTTCTGGGTAAAATATGTAACTCCTTGTTAACACTCTATAGGTATTCAAATGTTAAAATGTCCATAGATAGTAACAAATAACAGTTTCATTTTATGTTCTAAGATGTTTGATATTTAGATAAGATAATGTTAAGCTCACTGCTTCTACCACATTGTACTATTATCAATCACTTCTTCTGGATGTTCAACAACTGGTGTTTAGAGAACATAAACTAGAGAGACGGGTGGGCTAAGAGGATAGCCATTATTTTGGCCCTAGCCCTCTAAGATCAGTGAGGACTCAGGACATTAGAGAATCTCTGCTTCAACATCCTATATTCAGTGAGTCCCTGGTCTCCTGATCAAGGTGATTATGAGACCACAGAGAAAAGTGATCCTAGATGTATAGTGTGCCTAAAGAGCAACATCAGGAGAAAAAGTCTCCCAAGCTTTCACAGAAAGCAACCTAGTCAAGCAATGGTCATGACTCTTTCAAACAGCTGATACTGACAGAAGAACTAAGAGGTACTAGGCCTGGCTTCAAGGTATTCCTGAAGAGACTTAACTGACCTTCATAGATAACAAAAATTGATAGCATTTGAAATAGGTCTCACCTTAACTTGGTCTTGAACATCCTGCAGAAAACATACAACTACTAGAGGTATATAAAACAATGCCATAGTATATGTTAGTTATTAAAGAAACAAATCACTAATACCTTTTCACAATTGCCAGATACACTGGTGGCTGACTACTGTTATGGATTAATGGACTGCACAAGGTTTCAATTGCAGAATGTAGGAACTTAAAATTCTTGTACTGTACTTAAAAAAATCTTCTACAGAGTTCTTCAACACAGCTACTCCAGCTTCAACTGACCATCCATCCTGTGCTACAACAAAACAAAAAAGAGGGATATGTTGGGAGCTGTTGAGACTGGAAACTGACCACACATGCAATGCTGTCGCTTGGCAGGAACATGATCATACCAAAAACAAAAAGTGCCCAGGGAAAGCCACGTGAAGAAGTTGCTACAGCCCAGAAAAACACCAAACCTCTAAACAATTCAAGCAATGGATTGCTAGGCAGCAGAGTTGAAATTGACATCATCCTTCTGAGTATATAAATAAACACATGCTACATTGGTTGAGCAGTTACTTTCCTCCCATCAGGAGAGTAAGGGCTCCATCTGACCCCAGCTTTGTCTCTTCTTTATTTTCTCATTCTCTTGTGGTCCTTCACCTCAAGAACCTCAAGAGCCACATGAATCATGGCAATACCCTACTGTTTTCAACACTATTGCTTTGAGGTAGTTTAAAGTCAGATATTACTATGCCTCCTGCTTTGCTCTTACTGCTCAAAACAGCTTTTGCTATTCTGGGTCTCCTCCGGCTCCACATGAATTTTAGGGTTGTTTTCTCTAGATCTGTAAATTATTCTTTTGGCATTTTGATTGGAAGTATGTTTAATCTGTATAACAGTTTTGAAAGTATGGCCATTTTGACAATATTGGTTCTGTCTACCCAGAAGCAGGGGATATCTTTTCATTTTCTGATGTCTTCTTCAAGCTCCTTCTTCACAGTGCTATCAGTTTCTTTGTAGAGGTCTTTCACTCCTTTCATTAGGTTAACTCTGAGATATTTCATTTTTCTTGAAGCTACTGTGAATGGTATTGTTTTCATAATTTTCTTCTCATCCCATTCATTGTGGTATATACAAATGCTAATGACCTATTTTGTGTTGATTCTGATTCCTGCTACTTTGCTGAAGTTTGTTACTAATTCAGGAGTTTTTTGGTGGGTTTCATTGGGTATTCTCTGCACAGTATTATGACATCTGCAAGTAATCATAGCTGGAGTACTTCCTTTCCTATATGTATCACTATTTCTTTGTTTTGCCTCATCGATCCAAATAATGTTTCAAGTAATATGTTGACAAGAAGTGATAGTGGACATCCTTTACTTGCTCCTGGTTTTAAGGGGGAATGTTTTTAGTTTTTTCTCATTTATTATGATGCTGGTTATTGGCTTTTCATAGTCTATCACATTCAGGTATAATTTATTCATACACATTTTCTTCAGGGTTTTGACATGAAGAGGTATTGAGTATTGTTTAAAGTGTTTTCCATATCTATTGATATGACTATATGGTCTTGACCTTGCTCCTTTTTATGCTATCTATTACATTTATGCAGTTACATATGTTGAATCACCCTTGCACCTGTGGGATAAAACCTACTTGATCATAATGTATCATCTTTTTGATAATGTGCTGCGTTCAGTTTGCTAATATCTTGTTGAGAATGTTTGCATCTGTGTTTATTAAGGAGACTGGCCTACAGTTCCCCTTTCTAGGTGGGCTTTTGTCCAGTTTGGGGATCAGGGTTATACTAGCTTCCACAATTGAATTTGGGTGTACTCCATTCCTTTTAATTTCTTTGAAGAACTTGAGGAGTGTTGGTGATATAACATCCTTGAAAATTAAGTAGAATTCAGTCATAAATCAGTCAAGTCCTGGACTATATATATTTTTTAGTACCAGGGATCAAACTCATGACTTTGAGTTTGCCAGGCAGGTGTTTATGAAACTGAGCTAAATCCCTAGCTCCTGGGCTCTATTTAGTTGGTATTTTATTTACTACTGAATCAATTTCATTCCTTATTATTGGGTTATTAATCACATTTATGTCTTTTTCTTTAGTTTTGGAAGTTTGTGTGTATCTAAGAATCTGTTCATTTCCTCAAAATTTGGTATTTTGATGGAATATAAGTTTTTCAAAATAGTTACTATCTTCTGGATTTCAAAAGTGTTGTGATTTCATCTTTTCCTTTCTAATTTCATGGATATAAGTATTCTTTTCTCTTGGTGAGTCTAGCTAAGGCCTTATCTATTTTACTTATTTTTCAAAGAACAAGCTCTTTGATTTGTTAATGTTTTTTATAGTTATTTTAGTCTCAAGTTGATAGATTTCCACTCTAATCTTTATAATTTCCTTCCTTAATTTTGTTTTGTGACTGGATTGTTGTTACTTCTCAAGTATTTTAAAATCTCTGATAAAGTTATTTATTTTGACTGACTCTGTTTTCCCAATGTGAACACTGATTACAATGAATTTTCCTCTTAGAATTGCTTTTATAGTGTCCCAGAGGTTTCACTGAGTTTTACAGTCATTTTTATCAACTTTCAGAATCTTTGAAATTTCTTCTGTGACCAGTATGCTGCTGATTTTCCAGGAGCTTTTGCTTTTCTGAACTTTTTTCTGCCTCTGATTTCTATTTTCTTTTCACAATGGTCTGATAGTACAAACAGGGTAATTTAAATTATTTTTATATTTACTTAAGAAGGTTTTATGGACTAGTATATAATCTATTTTAGAAAAGTACCATGTGCTGCTGAAAATAATGTATACTTTGTTGTACAGGAGTGTAATGTTCTGTATTTATCTATTAAGTCCATATGTTAAAGGGTGTGGTTCAACTCTGATATTTATTTATTGGTTTTATGTTTAGTTTATTTGTCTCTTCATGGAAGTGGGCTATTAAAATCATCTAGTATGATTATGCTAGTGTTTACTTGACCTTTTAATTTCAGTAGTTTTTGTTTTATGAAAATACATGCTCCAGTACTTGGTGCATAGGTGTTTATCAGTGTTTTCTCTTCTTGTAGGATTGTTTCCTTAACTATTACATAATGACCTTCTTTGTCTCTTCTAATCAGTTTTCACTTGAGTTTACAATGTCTGATATTAAAATTGTCAACCCTACTTGTTTTCAGGGTCCTGTTACATGAAATGTTCTTTTCCATCCTTTAATATTTTATCTATGAATATCTTTTTTGATTAGATGAGTTTCTTTAATGCAGCAGACTTTTGGATTCTGATTTTTGATCCAATTTTCCAGTCCATGTCTTTTATTAGAGAGTTGCCACCATTATGTTGAGATATTTTGAGATGTGTTGGTTATTTACTATGATTGCCTTCTTTGTCTGTTGGTGAAAGCTTTGTTTTTCTTTTCCTGAGTTTTTGTTGCTATCTACCAATTAATTGATTAATTAGTTGCTCACTAGTTTCCTCTGTGCCTTTAACCTCCTTTTTTGAGGGGTACTGCAGGTTGAGGACTAGAACACTAAAGAGCGTTTGTGTATTATATGGAGATTTTTTACTAGCATGTTGCCTCCTCATGGATAATTTTCAGTTTTGCATGTCCAGTGCAAGTATTTACTCCTTCCATTATTTACTTTATGTGATTTAGACTGTGTCCCTATATTTTGCTAAAGGAATTCTAGTAATAACTGCATTAAAAGATTCAATCATATAACACTTCTATATGATAGTCCTATCAGTAATGCTTCCCCATTTTGTGTATCCTTTATGTACACTATGATACTTTATGATTTGTGCCTTCTCTGGGTGAAATGGAGGTAAGAGAATGAAAGATGGGTGGATGAGGAGTGCAAGACACTAAGGGATAGGTTTGTGAGGTGGGATAATGAACGACGACAAGAACAGATTGATGTGGGTTCTGCTTTTATTGGAGCACTTTTAGTTGAGTAGAAGGCTTAGTATGGAGAGTTTTCAGAGGATATTTGTGGATACACGTGTGAAATATTGGAGTAAGGATGTTCATATTGCAATTGAAAGAAGCAATATAATTGTCAGAACTTGCAGATAGTGATGACAATAGGTGAGGTAAAATATGAAAGAGTCAAAGGGGAGGATTGAGAGCTAATACTAGAGGAGAAATGAGTGACTATAGGGGAGATAAGTATTAAAATTAAAAACTCAGGTGAAGGGTTTTTCGAATTTGGAAAAAGAATGAAGAAATATAGTAATAGTAATGCCTTCAGGATTTTAGGTGAAGAACCTAGATAGGGAGCTGAGATAAGGGAGATATCATTGATGCCTGTTAAACCAGACTCAATGGAAGAACAAATATGCAAAAGCAAAATTTAATAAATACACAAAAAATACCTGTAAAAGAACAAAACATATCTCCACACTACTAAATAAATCAAGAAACAAATAAAAACTCAAACCTATTAAATATCCAATGGTAACACATTAAATATTCCAGTGAGAAAGTGTATACATGATTCACAAGAAGTTTCTTTGCCAAAGTCTAAGTCCTCAGACCCTAATAACCTCTCTGAATCTTCTATTGCAATGCTGATACTAACTCATATTCAAGACTTCTTTCCTCCAGCTTGCAGAGATTCTTACAGCATCTGATCCAGTCTAAATTCTTGGGTTAGGAACTCTTCAGTCCCTCTCCCTTAATGTGATGTTGGAATTGGCAAAGTGATTCACTAGCAGGAAATTATCTACTGAGTTTTGGAGTATTCCTGTGCAATCAATTCAGCTATTGTAATAACAAGCTAATCAGTTATGCTAATATCTGTATAGTCAAGTTGAGAACATACTATGAGACTCACTTATATCTCCCTTTAGCCTAGAAAAGAAGTCCACAGTTATAGTGTAAGCATCATAAAAGCCCTTGTACTGACCCACAGCTAATATACTCTAAATGAAGTAGCTATGTCTTCTCCTACTCAAAGAAAAGCATTCAACAGTAATTTTATAGAAACAATTATCTAAAATCCAGAGAGTTGGGGATTTGATAATGCCAGTAGGGTGTTAGAAAAGAAAAAAATAAATGTTTTTAAAAATCTCCTGCTTTGTGGCATTGGAAGGAGGAAATGGAGGGACAAAGGATTCTAATGGTGGTAGAAGAATGTTATAAAGTTAGAATGGGTAACAGGAAAAACTGGGTAAAAAATTGGTAGTGAGAAAAGTGAATGAGAAAGGATTCTGGCTAATATAAATACTATAGAGAAAGTTAAAGGGAGACAGATGAAGAGGGTTGAAGAAGGAAAAGAGAAACAGGAAAGATAAGAAACAGGAGAAAGAAGTCAGGTGCAAACATAAGGGTAAAAAGAATGAATAAAAAGTGACAAGAGGGAATTACCTTACCCTCTACAAACTGTATCAGAAGAAAAGGGCAAGAGGAAGAGATACATACCTACACACTTGAATACACTCTTTCTTATCCACATATATTATTAAAATAAAAAGGACAAATATTGATATAAAAGTTGAGGGAGAATGAACAGAAAGAGGAAAACAGAAATGAAAAAATAAAGAAAGAAAAAGAATTCTATTGTTTTAGACATGTGGCTCTTTTGCACAGTCTTGAAATAAGCAGCAGTGTGACCTTGCTCACACTGGAACTCTAAGTTGGCAGTCTGTCCAAAGAATGATCCTGTGTAACTCAGACTGAATCTGGCCTCGAGCTGCATGAGCTGGGTCAATGCCCACCAACTTCAGCTCCTCAGCAGGACTCTCCCCAGCCTGATCTCCAACCACCAGCTGTCTGCCATGTCTGTCCTTCCCTCATTCACTCTGGGAAATTGACAGTGCCCAGCATCCCTTGGAGCCATGGGACTTCTCTGGGACTCAGAGAGAATGATGATCCTTTCCTCAGTTACATTCTCACTAGCTCTTGTTCTACAATTGTGACAGTGGGCACTGGAGTGAGGTCACTCACCAAATGTTTAGTGTGGAAGGCCACTATGGGAGCACTGTTCTGTATTTTCTTTGCAGGTTGCAACTGCCACTAATTGCCTCATCCATTCAGTTCTCCCTTACTTGTGAAATCTTCTACAGTTGTTCACAAATAGTGTTCCTTGAACTCTTCAAGGCAGAAAGCAGACATTATCATCACATACTGCTTGGTTTATCCATCTCTTATGTCTCTTTCCTTTTATGATAGTTTCTCCTCTTCTGTTTTTTGTTGATGTTCTCTGAGCCTCTTCAACATGTCTCTACTCTGCCATGTTGGATCTTCCAGATCATTCCTTCTCATTGAATCTTTCCTCAGCTTCTATGGTGTGACTCCTTTTCTAGTTACCCATGTTGAATCCTCTATTCCAGACTTTTGCCTTGTCTAAGCCCTTGCAGAGGGGAGACAATGCAGAACCAGCTTCAACTTGGCAGTGGATGAGTCAAGCTGTGGAATCCACAGTTTTGGCAGTGGTTGGGCCCAGTCAATGGGTTTGAGAGTTCCACTGGGGCTATGGGTCTGGGGATTCCATCCTAGAAGCTCTTTTCTTCTTTATGAAGAGTATTGAAGGGTCAGGGATGTAGCTCAGAGGTAGAGCCCCTGCCTGGCAAGTACAAGGCCCCTAGTTCAATTCCCAGTACAAAAAAAAAAAAAAAAAAAGAGTATTGAGTGCCATGTAATTCTATATTTCTTAAATAAAATGTAATATTTTATGCAAGACTCCAAAGTAAGTGCTTCATAAAATAGGATAGAAGATAAAATGGACAAAAGGTAAATTACGATTGATATAGTCTACTAATACTAGAAATGTCTGCATATGCACTACTGATAAAGGAAATTGATCACCCCTGCATGACAGAAATACAAAAGTAATTTCTTCAAACCATACATGTTTATTAAGCCCATATTATTTAGCAGATGACAGATGTTTTTAAAAATATCTCATTTAAATACAGATACCACCTATAAGATCAGTAACTTTATACTGTTCTCTATGTTTTGGATAAGAAAACTGATTTTCTGGGAGATTTAAATAAAGTGATAAAGATCAAAGAATTTTTCCTTCAGAATTTAAATTTAGGTGATTATTTATTTAATAGACAATCTCTAAAGTTAAGAAAAATGTATTGGCAATACATGTTTACCAACACTGCTCAAAAACTGGGAAATATTTGTGGCTTTAAAGACCAGCAAGTAATAACTCTGCCAATGGTGTGAACTCATGTTTCATTTAGTAATTATGCCTATGTGTTGGTGAATCCTGGATAGTAAATTCTTGGATGACTTTTTACTATTTTAATAAAGAATAGAGGGAGAGGATATAGCTCAGTGGCACAAGCACCTGCCTGGCAAGCACGAGGCCCTTAGTTCAATCCGCCATACCAAAAAAAAAAGTTAATAATAATAATAAATAGACTTCAAAGAATAAATATCACAGAAATATGAACGTAGTAAAATGTTAAATTATTGACAAATGCTCAGTGAGGTGAAATGTAATTACCTGAACTATGATACAAATACAAAGAAAAGGATTATAGAATAATCATTTATTGAGGAAGAAATGAGAAAGATTGTCTTTAAGGATATTTATTTATTTATTTTTGTGGCACTGGGGATAGAACTCACAACCTAATACCTGCCAGGCAGGTGCTTAAGCTGCTGAGCCAAACTCTCAGCCCTAGTCTTTTGAGACAGGGTGCTACTATGTAGTTCAGGCCGAATTTGCACTCATGTTGTAGCCCAAGTCGGGCTCGAACTCACAGTGCTCTGCCTATCTCAGTCTTCTGAGTGCTGGGACTAAAGGCATGTGCCACCACACCCAGCTTGATTTTATATATTTAATAGTTATGTTACTGTGGGTTTGAGTGTGATTTTCTTTATGTATTCAATAAATTCATGCCCGAATTAGGATAGTAAAACTGCAAATTCACTTGGAGTTGCTAGTTGAGGATTACCAACATTTACAGAATTGAGGAATATTTACTTATTTTTTTCTCCAATTTTGTTTTGGGTCCTCAAGTCACACTCAGCCTGCTTTGTACTAATGTTCTAATTTTTTCAGCAACATCTTTTCTGACTACTTTGGTGAGCTGCTCTTTCCCCAGTATCGACATTTTAAAAATTTCTTTTCACTTAGGGAATAGTCACCCTTTTTAACTCAGTTAGATGACAAGTTAATATTATTAGAAATATCTTCAAATATACCACAGGAAAACTTATGACTTCTTTGTATAATGATGAGAAAGCATGAAATACAAGATTATAGCTGTTTTCAGTGAAGTTCAGCAAAACACAGTTTCTTTATGATACTCACACTAATCCTCTGCCCCTACATCAGAGGTTTAAATAATTCTTTTACATTTACATTTCAGAGGGAGAAATAGATTCATTGAGATGGGAGCAATCAGTTTTCCAAATTAGTTACTAGGTTGAACATTAGAACACTAATTTCTAAGTCAGTACTGCAGCCTTGGTGGATTTTGCCTTGGATGAAGGTGCTGTTTCTATCTGTATTGTAACCTTTTGGTTGCTGCGAACACAACTAAATTTAAATTAAACTAGAGCAATGTTTGCCAGACAGAGAAACAAGACTAAGACTTAAATTCACCTCTGGAAGCAACCGACTGAAGCACCTGCTCTGAGTTTTGAGCTGAGCTGTGTGCCCGGCTTCTGGTCGCTCCTTGTAGATGACCTTCATGTCAGAATTTCAGGGACATTGAGAACATCAGTCTGGTACTATAATCATTAAATCCTTCCTCTGGAGTGCACTTCATATGAAGGATATTCAAGTGCAGGACAGACTTTCTATTGCTAGTGACTTTGAAGTTACAGTTTTATATTTTCAAGTAAGATAAAATAGAGACAGGGAGAAGTAAACAACAGTTTACTATGCAGAAAGGGTCTAACTTTGCTTAAGGCTATTTTCTGCTGAGAAACATGTAACAGAAGACCACAGATCTGTAATCTGTAATATGATAATGCAAGTAACTATCAATTTCAAAATATGTATCTCCTACAATTATTTGACTGGAGATGGTCTAAAATTTCCACATGTGATAAGTAGGACAAAATAAAATCTAATTAGCCACACTTCATATTTCTGAACATCATATTATTCACTTCAGAGGGCACCTATGAATCTTTGTTGCACAGATTTTTAAGTAGAGGTTCCTCAGTGTCCTCCATGAAATGGAATGGGATTTTATTTCAACCTTTTTCCCCATTAAACTCTCAATCAACTCTACTCTAGACAAACTGAATAGAGACTTTACTTATTATGGGACCACCTCTTCCTTTTCCTTCCTTTGTCTTCTATTTTCTTCCCTCACTAAGGTATCTTATACTAAATCCTACTCAATTACTATTATCATTTTAAATCTTCAGACTCAATATTTTTCTCATGTAATAATAAAAACAATCACTAGAAATTTTACAAAAAATAAACTTTAGTGATTGTTCACTGTTGGATATGGAATGTTTTTCAATATGAAAAATAATTTTATATAGTTGGTGTAATTAATTCTCTATTAGACAATAAGATTAAACACCAGAAATAATCAATGAATTTTGAAGGAAAAATTCCCATGTTTGTACATGAGTAATTTGACAACAGTATACAAACAGACTGTGGCAGAGTGGAGTCCATTTGATCATGGTAAAAAGGCTCTGAATGAACAGGTTGCCAGGGCAACCAATTCACTGAGAAAAATTATTCAAATATTATTTCACTTTATCGTGGAAACACCTCAAAAAATTAGTATTATTACCTCCATTGTATAGGTCACGAGAACCAGCTTTAGACTTTCTGACTAGTGATAAAGTCAAAAATTGTATGTAGTGTAATTGGATTCCTAAATCTAAGTATTTTTACTTTGATTTTTTTTTGCATCTCACAATATTATACATACAGATAAAAATATCTAGAATTTAAAACATTGGCCATAACCTACTATACTATCTCTGAGTAATCATTTTGCCTGAACATCCTCAAGAGAAATTTAAACAAAGCTATGTTGAAAAAACAAAGTATATTTACTACAGACTAAATTATCAATTACATTGCAGATTTAGAGATTGAAAAAAAACAACTAAAGAGTTGATCATATTGCTAATGATAAAGAAGATATTATTGCAAGCCAGGTATGATGGTACATACATGCAGTGCCAGCCCTTGGGACGATGAGTCAGGAGGATAGCTATGAGTTCGAGGCCACCCTCAACTACATAGCAAGTTAGCCTGGACTACATAGAAACAAAAATAAAAGCAAAGCAAAGTTATTATTACAAAGAAACAATATTGAATAGCAAAAACAAATTTGGCAGCAACTTAGAGATATAATCTGGGCCTTTCCAATCATATTTAGAGAACATTTTCTTTGCATTTTCTGCATTTTGTAACAATATTCATTCTTATTACACAATTAAAATTAAAAATGTTTCTTCGTATTGCCTTGATGCAAATTTCCTTAGTGCACAATTAGGTTGATTTGCTGGTTATACCCTTTTGCTAAGTGATGGCAACTGGTAAATTAGACTCTGTAAGGAAGTGGCAGTAAAATACATTGTATCTTATTCCATAGCTGAGATAATCAAGCAATATATTCTTGAGAGAAAAACTAAAGCATAATGTTTAGAGGAGAAGTATTTTTCAACAGTCTTAGCATTGATGCTTTTATCAGCTAGTTTTTCATTTGTGAATTTAAAGTCTTTGAATAGTAACAAATAGTGTATGCAAAATACGTTCCATTGTCATTCATATAATTTTCAAAAATTACCAATTTAAAAGTTCATAGACATAAATAACTCCATTCTGTAAAAACTACTGTGCTGTAATTTTCAAATACATAGTCAAGGGAACTATATATCAGCTGATATTCTATCACCCAGAAATTTCAAGTAATTGTCAAAAATACAGTTGTATTGCATTAAAAATTGCTACAAAGCATCACAAAATAATTTAAAGAATTCATGAAAGTGGAAGAAATTAGAATCTGATCAAAACTGAAATAAAAATAGTATTTGTGTTTTATAAAGTTTAACAGGTACACACTTTTCCCTGGGCTATTCTCTGAAAGTAGACTATTACTGTTTTTTTTTTTAATATAATAACCTGTTCTCATCTCTCCATCCCTCCTTATAGTTACAGTTAACATCCGTTTGAAAACTTGTCCCTTTTCACTCTTCACTGTATCCACTACAAATTCAAGTATCCACTACTTGTGAAATATTAAAAACACTATATATAAATATATATAGAGATAAACTAGTTCCTTCATAAAACTATAAATTAAATAACATTAAAAGGTAACATTACTACATTTTTAGCACAACTTCTTAAAGTCCACTCAAGTGTTATGAGACATCAAGGGCAAAGACCTCAATGAAAATCCATTAGAGCCTCAAATCATTTTGAATCACAGAAGTCTGCTTATTCTAGTTTGCTCTAATTCTCAAAACTTCAGATGTCCAGCTCATAACTTTCATCTTCTTGATTCATACCTCGATTCAAGTACTGCTATTATGTCTCATAGTTGCATGCCTTCTTGGTGTTGACTGATATCTCAATTTCACATCATTATTTAATTTAGTTAATTAAATACTTGATTAAATATAAATTAATCACTCATTTAAATAAAAAATGGAAAAAGGCCATTATCCTTAGTTTATTTTACTTTCTTTCATACCTGTTCAATTGTGATTATCTTCTCACTAAGTTTACAATTTCTATTTAAAATTAATCTTTTAAAACTATTTGCGTACAGATGTATTATGTAATCCTTTGATTAGAATTTAGAAAGAGATCTCTTTCAGGCGCCAAGTTTATTATAAACATCTTAGTAATGTATGCACAAGTCCTTCAATTAGTTGATGCTTTGTAGTTTTTTCTGTCACATTCATCTACCAACTGTAGCCATATAAACTCGTATTCTTCCTATGTATGAAATCTGCACACATGAACTTCTTTTTTCTCCATTCACATTGCTCTTTCTATTTCTTATATGGATAGGTTATTTTTCAAACAAAATTTTTGTGTTTTCCATTCTATTTGCAGAACAGTAATCATTCCTGGATTGAATTGTTGTTGTATGCACCCATCAGTCCTGGGATATTCAGCAACTCTTTAACAATTCTGAGTAATTTTACTTGCCTTAAATAGAATTTAAATGTTACATCATAAGTTTGTAAAGATTAGAAGAGATAATATGTTAAACTATAACACTTTGTTGTTTGGCATAACGTAAGCACACAGTTAATGTATATTTTATTTCATCAAAGTCAAAGCTTGAATCATCAGCGTCATGATATAAAATACATTTCCGGTTCACACTTCTAAAGCACCTTGTTCACCCTCTAGTTTAGCCCTTATACTAATCTGCACTAGTAATTTGATATTAGAACTGTTATATTGTCTTTGTCTCCCTCTAACCACAGAACAACAGATAATGTGGTTGAGAGTAAATAATTATTAAATTTTCATATGTAGTTTAAAGGAAAACAAGATACCTATTCAAGTGCTGGGGGTTTTACTTGAACAGTTAAGTAAATCATGATACTTTTAGTTAGTTGGAGAGATAAAGAAATATGTCCTATGAGGAAATCTGTAACGATATTAACTTCATGTGAAATGCAAGTTGCCTGTTATTAGAAGTGGAGATGCAGTTCAATAATTGATCATGATTACATTATGATTAGGGCTAAACTTACTTGTAAACATATTTGTTAATTATCTGAAATTATAAATGTAAACATTGCTCTTTTATTTTTTATCCAACAGAACATTATTCTGTTTTGTTTACATCATTGTTTATAACATGTTTTACATTAAAATCAGGATTGTCCTCTAATTGTTTACACAATACTTTGAATGAATCTAATAATCCATCTAAAATTCTAATTTTTACTGCATTGTCTTTTGATTCATTCAATATGAGTTTTATTCATTCAATAATAAACAAAATACAAATGTGATAAGTACCTACGTAGTCAACAACTACATTAATACTAGCAATCAATGAAGAAAATATAGAGGAATATGAATCACAAGTAATCATAAAGAACTTATGGAAAAATAAGGAAATTATATGTAATTAAAAGTATTACTGGGCAAGGGAGAGTGGGGAGAATGAACAGTTCCTTGTCAAAGTTGTTAACACCACAACTGAGTTTCAAAACAACCTTTACAGATGGAAAATATAAGATAAACAATATTTCATTTAAAGCAAAATGCACAAAAAATATACTGAACTAAAATAATTCTAGGCACTGGAAACCATTGCATGACTAGGACATAAACCTTGGAAGAAGAGAATGTTTGTGGCTATGACGTTTCTTTCCTACTGTGTTAGCCCATTTAAATTCTATTTTGAAGATAATATAGAATCCTACAGAAGTAGATTAGAGGGCATATATGATCAGATGAAGAGTTTAGAAACATTACTTAATGCAAAATGTAGAAAGTATATTAGTGGAACTATTAGAAACCTGCAAATTAAATAAGAATCTATTCCAATAACTGAAGCAAGTCAATTTAAGGAAACAGCAATAGGAATATAGACACAGAGATAGTGGAGTAGGATAATTAAAGGATAATTACTGGACTCAAGTAGATGAGCAGAAGTAGCACAGTTTATAGCATAAGAGATTACAAAGCTAGATTAGGTTTGGGGAGGTAGTGAAAATTTTGTGAGAAGTTGAGATTGTAAAATGGATTCAGTTCAGGTGTACTGAGGTTTGAAGTAATTTTGAGAGGATACACAGTCACCATAAGAAGTTGAATATCTAGAACTCATAAATATAGCTAGGGACTTAGAAATTATCAAGTTTTAGCAGTGACATAACAACAAGAATAGCTAGTGTCAGTGTTTAATATGTTAAAAATAAAAAAATATTCATAATTTAGGATTCAGTAATTTTAGAATGATCTATTATTCATATTCCTTTTCACATTCATGGTCTAATTTAAAATATACAATTACCCTTCAGAGACAAAAGAAATTTTATTAAAATGTCTCTGTAGATGATATCCACAATGGTTAATTTCAATTTTATTAAAGTAATACAATTAGGGATAACAGGTAGACTAAGGCTACCCAACTTCAAGTCTAGTCTACTTTAAGGGTTTTGTTTGTCTCATATCCACTGTTTATATTTTAATATGGAGATAGGAAGGTAGTAGTGACTCTCACAAACACTCAGTCAATTGCAGATTTTGAAAAAATACTGTATTTTATTAATTGTAAGATCTTAGTGGGGACCAACCACTAAGTATTATTAATAATTGATTAATACATATTCCATTGTAATCATATAATTCAATTTAATAAGAAATAAAAGATTTCAGTGATGAAAAAGACATTTCATCTATTTGAAATATTTCTCAGTTAGAAACAGAATAAAAACTGGAAAAAATGCTATATGTAATGAAAATATCTCAATTGTAGCTTATATCCATATTCAGCTTATAATAAAAAAGATGAGTAGATATTAGTGAAAGTTTCATTAAGTCATTATCTTTAAGATCATGACATATGATCCGCAGACAGGGGGTGCATGGTATGAGCATTGTGATGACTGACTAAATCAGTTAAATATTTTATGTATAGATACTGAAAATATGTAGAAGGTCAGAATGAGGACCACATATTGATGATACATCTAAACTTACTCATTAAGACTCTTCTGTGGTTCCTTTTTTATTCATGCTTTTACACTGATGCTTTCTAGAAAGAATTCTGGCATGCTGTATGCCATGTGTTAAACTTTTATCATTCCTATTTTGTGATTAAGACAAATGTTAATCTTTAGTGAACCTATATTCCTACAGCCAACATCTATTAGCTGATGCTGTAATAACTATGAAATATTGCCATCTTTGAATTTTAGTTTTAATTTTTGGTTCACATTGACTCTCCTTTAATTTAATAATTGAATTATCTACAATAAATTTTCATTTAATAGTGAGAAAAATTATATTGTGGTGGCCACTTACTTCAGGTTGTATTCCAAAGAACTTACTCCAAGAATACATGATGATTCAACTTTTCATTTTTTTAGTTAATAATCCAGATTACTTTCCTTCTTATAATGTACCAAAACAGAGGAGTAAATTAGTTTTCTGAATTTGAGATTTTGGTATATTTTACGCACTTCTTCACTACATTATACTACATTATTCAAAGTACTGTGTCAGATGGGAGCTGTAGTTCATTGGTACAGCACTTGACAAATCCCCAAGTGGTACAGCACTTGTATTCAATCCCCAGTACCTCAAAAAAGTTTTACTGTATTATAATGACAAATGAAAATCTACAAATTATTTTCAGAGAAGACCTCTGGTTTTATGGAACAACTTGGTTCTAAACTTGGACTAAAACTACTAAATAACTGTTTGTCATTTTTATTGTATGTTGAGGTTTTACAGTCTAATGAGAACATTCTTTTAATAGCAACGTTTCATACAAGTAATATTCTTTGTCAATATAGTGTCTGGGTTTAATATTAGTTTTTATTTCACTCTGGTTTTAATCTTCTTAAATTTTTCTCTCAACATTAACAGTTGCAGAAAAAGATTTTAAAGAATTTACCATAAAGTCTCCACATTAAAAATAAGTAGAGAAAACAAGACTAATATTTCAAGAATTTGATTTTAAAGGATAGATTTGTTTATATAATCCTTGAAACTGTAAGAGTAAATTAGTTATTTTAAGCAAAAGAATATAGTGTGTAAGGAAGGCATGCAGTTAGTCAAAATAAAGAAAAATAGAAAACAAAGAAGGAAGGAAAAAGGAAAATCAATCTATAAAGAATGTCTCTACCACTTATTACCTTACAAGAAATAAGATTCATAGTTTTTTCTTGATAATACTGATGAGAATATATATGAACATATATGATACATATGAGTGTATTTGAATACAAAATTTGCTTATTTTTGTAGTGCTGGTATACTGATTTTTGAGACAAAGTGTCAACATAATCTAGTTAAGACTTAATTTTTTCTTTTTTATATTTTAGTATAAAATAAAAATTAAATTTTACTATACTTGTTTTTCAGAGTCTATTTATTTTATAAACTCAATGTGACACATAAATTCTTTGCACATTGTTGAAAATCTTGAAAAAATCCAAAGTCTAAACTAATATAGACAACATCTAGAATGACTGACTGCATTCTTTGCTGAAGTAACTGTGTCAAATTTTAAGTGAACTCATAGCTATAAATTATTAAATAATGAATTCATAAAATTTGACACAGTTCAACAATTTATTATATGCAAGATAAGTTTTCCTCCTTGTTATATGTAGTATCATTAACTGAAAAACAATTTTAATGACAACAGCCCAATTTACTAATTTAAAACATGTTTTATTTGTTAAATGATAAGATGTTGGATAACAAAAAGAAGAAAAAGAAGCTCAACTTCACACTTAAATATTTATTTACTTAAAATTTTCGCTTTTATTTTCAGTTTTCAAGATTTATACTCCTTGAGAGAATGGAAACCATTAATGCCAAATATGATTGGTTTTCTAGTTGTTTTTTCCATTTTACTTTAAGTATATTATTTGTTTTCTCTAACTAAGGCATGATGGTTATTTGCACTATTTCTGTTATGAACTGAGTTAGCCTCTTGACCTTTCCTAACTAAAAATTTATCTTTTTGCCTTTCAAGTGTGTTTTTCTTCAAGACACAGAATTCAGGATTTATTATGATACTTACATATTTGAAGTTTTGAATTCTGGAAAATATGAAAAATACCATGAATATGCCATCAACTTGTACAAGGAAATGATTGGAACATTTTTTACCAATAAATTAAACAGTAGTACATAACACAAACTATAGAATCTAGAATTTATTGAAAGAGAAAGTTACAAATTTACCCAAAAATAGGAATTACTTTTCATTTTTATTTCTATCCTCTCAGATTTAGCCTATTTAGTACTATGTGTTGGACTTGAATTTACAAGGCATAGATAGTTTTTGAATTTTTAATTTTATAGATTTTCTCCCTTAAACTGTCTATTATCAAATGCATTTTGTGAAATCACTATGCTTTTATAACTCACAAAATTTTACTTTAAATAGAAGGAATTATATATATATATATATATATATATTTCTAATAAGGATTTAAGAATTTATTCTATCAATGTATATCTACCCTCCCCATCTAGATTTTGTTGTTGTTGTTGTTGTTGTTGTTGTTGTTGTTTTGCTTTGCTTTTGTACTGGAAATCAAACTAGAACCTTGCGCTTGCCAGGCAGGAGCTTATCGCACTGAGATATATTCCTGGCCCTCACCCCATCTAGCTTTAATGTCCCTTTTTTAAAAAAAGAAACTAATTAATGATTATAGAAGACCTAGAGGATTTTGAACACGTTATTCTTTCCTATGATAATGTTTCAAATAATTTGAAGAATCCTACACTTACTACAGAACTACCAAGCTTGCAATTGTTTATAGGAAAAGTATATGGATTGCCCCAGAAGGGCCGATTAATGAAATAGAGTACCTTTTTGAGAAACATGTAAAGGTAAGTGAATTAATAGGATTTACTCTAACATAAATAGTTTTCAGTCTTGTATATAAGTATTAATATGCAAATGCCTGTATGTGTATGTACTATTGTAACAAACAATATAATAAATTAGTGCAGTATCACTAATTATACAGTAGATTTATAATTTTGTTATTAATGTGAGGCATAGGGCAAAGAATAATCAGATTGGCATGGTGGTTTCTCCTGATTCAGGATTTGTAGGGTCCTTAGAGAATATTGATAACAACTTTTTAGAAGCATTGATTACAAAGCAAGATGGTCTGCATATTAACGACAGACTTTACCCAAGAAGAATTTTAAAAAAAACAAAAAACTGGTAGTATTATGAAAACAAAAAGTGAAGGAAAATCAACAATGTTTTGGGGGTGGATACTGAAGCAATTTTCACTGAATATAATGAAAAACATGCACTCAGGTTGAAGCAAATTTGTGAAATTAAAAGGCAGAAGTAATGATGAAATCAATTATATCACTCCTCATTTAACAACTTATTTGTTCTCCAAGGGGAAATGTGAGTTTTAGGGTAAGATTTTTATTAATGTGCACTACTACAGTTGATCTATGAGGGCTAAGGCTTATTGATATTGAAAGACAAAGACTCAAAGGGAATACAGTTCAGTGGCACAGTACCTACCTGGCAAACATAAGGTCCTGAGTTCAATTCCTGCCCCCCAAAAATAATAACAAAATAAAATAAAATAAAGTAAAAACACCCAGTTTTAACCATAATGAGTATTTCAGAAAGAAATGTTTATAATTTAATAGATTAATGAGATAAATTTTATTTTTTGATTAGACACCAAAGTAGAATGCATAATCGTGCATAATTTTTAGCTAAAATATTGAACATGTTGGAAAGAGAATACATATAGATTTAGTCTGATAAAATTTTATGGGAGCATTAGAATTCAAATGAAATACAGGCAAAGTTAATGGGGACAAAAATGAAAGTAATAATGTAAATCCAAAGACATTTCCATTTCACAAACAAGAAAAGAATTTAAAATCAATGATTAGGGGCCAGGGATATAGCTCAGTGGCACAGTGCCTGCCTGACAAGTTCAAGGTCCTGAGTTCAATTCCTGACAATGAAAAGTAAATAAAGAAAGAAAATAAAGAAAATAACATCAATGATTAATGAAGATGAAAATGAATAATACAAAAAGCATTGAAAATAGATCTTAAGGAGCACACCAGAATACAAGAAACACCAGTAACACATTAGGCTAGTAGAAAAGATAATTTTGAAGTACTTAGTGGAACATTGAGTATATATTGAATAAGACTTCTTTAATATTTAAAAATATCTCTCATATGGATATATTTGAGATAGAAAAGAAATGAAACTTGATTTTTCCTTTTTCCCATTGACAGAAACCTGATCTGACTGACAGCCGTCATGTCCTTCTCCACACCCCACTCACATCCTCAAGGATGCCCTAGAAAATCTTGTACCGAGCTATTTCTGCAATGTAAGGTTACTTCATTCGATACCCTGCAGGGCCCTCTGACTGGACCCAGGGCTTGCCATATGGCTATCATGGCCCCTCCAATCCTGGGGCCTCTTCAGGTATTTCTCCCTTCTTTCTGCTAAGCAGTCAGCAAATCACTCTTGACAGGACAAAAACCGGGGTGCAAACAAGGGGCAAGGAACAACATGGCCAGCTCTTCTAGAGACACCTTTGAAAGCATCAGCAGTCAAAACATCAGACATGCCATTTTCCTGGAAATGTAGGAGCAATAAAGCAGCTTCTTTTCCAGAAGTTTGACAGAGCTGTTTTCATGGTAGCCAAGACTGTCCTAGATACTCAGTGGCTATCTCAGGAGGTATTCTCCTTGGCTGGATCAGGTTGCCCCACAGTATCATCCTAAATGTCTCTGCCCTGGGGTACTCCTGATGATTCCACTCTGACTACTCCAGATGACCTAGCCCCTCTTAGTCATTGTTATGAATGTTCCCAAATAGATCCACAGAATGTACAAAACTACACATTCTAGGGCCTGTTCCTGCTCTGTACAAGAAGGGCACCCTCACATCCCTCATGCCAGTGCAGAAAATTTCTCCTGGTGCAGCACTCCCTGTGTGAAACATGGGTTCCATAAAAGCTTCAGTCAAGCGTTTCCTTTTCCTGCTCAGGTTCTTATATCCTGAACAGACTACACTAAAAGGGGTGGTAATGCTAGGCATTATTTGTGTGAAGAGTTCCAGAGATGTGCAGTGGAGACCAAGAACAAGGGTGGAGAACAGCGGTAACAGGCAACAGTGTCAACAACGGGAGATAAATTGCAGAAAAAAAAACAGAAGATCACAGTGATGTCTAAAGAGTGCAGAGAACCAACAGAGACTGTTGAAACAGCACTAGAATGCTCCTAAAGGGACTACAAGCATGGCTACTGAGGAAGTACAGTAATAGGAGTAGACAAGAGGCATTAAGAGCAATGACACTTAAAAGCTAGACTATTAAGTCTAAGAGCCACTGGCATTTAGAGCCCGGAATGGTAAAGCTAAGGACTGAGAGCCACTGGCAGTCAAAGCATGGATCAGTTACATCAAGGGAGTTGCATTGTGCCGATTAAGGACTTCTATCCAAATTGAGCAAAAGAATCATCGTCTCTTAAGTATCATCTAAAATTAAAAATGCACTGTACAGTAATTTTTGTTCCACTTTTGCTTTTATTTTGTTTTGACTTCTATAGCTTTATTTTTCAGATATGACAAAAGAGTTGTGCAAAATATCTCTCTCACAGATATTTTTTTCTGCTGTAAGCCTTAATAGTGCATTCTTTTTATCAATATATAGGACCCAGGGTATGCATTATTTTCTGCAGATTTTGAGAATGTTTCATTAGAATGATGTCACCAAATTTTCAAAGAAATAGTTACTATTAGACCTCCTTATTTTTCTACTAAGATTATTTGGAATTATTTAAGGTAGAAGATGTGCTAAAAGACTATAATGAAAGAGGAAAACCAAATAATTTGTCATCTATATTGACCTATTTAAACCTTGAAAAATTATTATAGGTAGCCATATAGACAGTCTTCAAATTTGATAGTCACGTTAAGATTCCACCAAAATTTTTCTTTTTCTGTGGTACAGGGGATGAAACATAGGAACTCTATCACTGAATTCTAAACCCAGCACTGCTTATTTATTTCTTGTGATATAGGACCTCAGGAAATTGTTCTACTGGCCTTGAACTTCCAATCCTCTAACATCATCCTCCCAAGTATCTGATATTACAGATATTAAAGAAACAAATTTTAATGATGGAACTAAGGATAAATTTACTCCTTCCTCCTATGAAGGAAGGTATGTTACACAGTTTTCTGCATCAAGAAAATATATGGTTAAATTCATAAGAAAATTCAAACATCTCTATTGGAGCACTTTGTAAATATTTGAATGTCAGATACAGCAGTAAGATACTGGAAGATGTCCTGTATAAAAATGTTTGTAATGGAATGTAAAAAATAGGTATAGTTGCTTATTGCAAATGCACTTGGAATGTGTGAATTCTTGAAATGGAACTAAATATATAAGTAATAGGGGCTCATAGAGTTTTGCTTGGCAGTGTGAGCTGTGAGATTCTATTAGTTTAGCAGAAAAAGGACAATGGAGAAATGACTGGATTGGCCTTGTTTGAGTGTGATCAGTTGGTTGTCTGTGATTGACCTATGTTGAACAATTTGTAATTGGCAGAAATTTATGTTTGTTATAAAAATATACACTGCTATTTGATTTCAGTTTGTGTTTGTACTAAGTTATATTGGTCTTTGTTACATAGGAACTCAACAGTTTCAGGCTAATGGCCTTTAATTTAATGATTCCAAAATCAGAATGTTTCCTAATCTAAAGAGAAAGTAAATTGGAAGCTAAATCCAAAAATTTAGTCTTTCTGAGACAATTATTCAAATGATATGCCTTCTATTTATTTGTTCTCTTCACTATCATTAGTAAAGTTTTTTGGGGGGTGAAATTTGTGATTTCTGAAACTTTATAAGTAAGAGCTATCAGCAAACAGGTTATAATGAAACAGAGTTAGTACACAATAACACCAATCAAATTCATAGATATTTAGAAAATGTTATATAATATGTGAGTCTCAATCAATTCACAGACCTTTTATGACATATAACAAAAACTTGCATAAAAAGTAAATTAAAGGTATTTGCAGAATGAAAAGTCTAAACACTATAAAGATGCTATTGCAACTAAATTATGTAGATGTTAATTTGATTCCAATAAAACTCCAAGCTCGATATTAATTTTAACTTAAAACAACTATTAGTGAATACAAATGCAAAACACAATAGGAAATACAGCAAAGACACATGAAAAATAATCTTTACTATTTCCTGTCAAATTGTCACAACGTGGCAGGACTCTAGTCATTGGAGCTGCATCTTCCTGATGCTTTCACACAATTGACAGAAAGTGATGCAGTCTCAGCAATTAGTAGAGATGATATTCTCAAAGACTAAACGGTGGTATTGAAGGATATTGTCAGTCATCTGGTCTAAGTACTTCATAAAATATAAATTAAACAGAAGAAAAAATACTCAAATGGGATGTTTTAAAAGATAATCTCACAATGTTTTTCATGTGAATATCAGTAGGTTTTACTATCAGAAAATTAGACCCCTTTGCCCAAGAGTGCAATTTTGTCAAAAGGTACATATTTCAATTCAGGCATCAGGTCTTTTAAATACTTACTGGGAGAAATGAGTTGTTCGGACTCATTTTCATTAATAAGTCAATAGCTCCTGTCTTAATAGTCTCAAACAGTAACGTGACTATTTGATTCCTTTGTCAAAACATCTGGATGTCTTGGAGAGTAGAAGTTATTTCTCTCAAAAATGTCTTTCACTAATATTTCTGATTTCTGACCAAAGCTTTGAAACCTAATTGGAGATAAATAAATGTTTTGTTAAACTAGTGGATAAAGTGTAAGAGATGATCATTCTCTCATTCTGGTGGCAAACAGCAAATAACTTATATTTTATTCTTATGGTAAGATTTAACCACAAATATTTTAACACAATTTACAGAAGAGAAACTTTCCATTTAATAGCTGCTCAGCATTTTGTTATTTAGTTTGCAAATTCATGACTTACAAATCCTTGCAAATATGGACAAAACAGAAAGAAATGAAAAGATGAACTCTCTAAAACTGATTTGAAGGTACACAAGACCATATGATAAAGTAGAAAATTTAAATTAATGACTATGAAAGAAAGGTAATGTTTATTATTGATATTTAAAACACTGAATTAATATTGTTAGAAAATAAATAATTACTTCATATGATTCAAAAAATCCAATTCAACTAAAAGTTACCAAAAAAAAAAAAAAAGAAAAAGAAAATACAATTACATTAAATCTTACAGATTTCAAAAGCTTAGATGAGGAGGTGTTAAAAACTAAAAGTGAAACAAATTGTTGAGATGATTATAAATGATTCCTGTGCATGCCCATTTGCTCTATTTTTCATTTTTAGTAAAAAAAACAAATAAATTAAAAATGCATAATTTTAAATATGTTAGCACAAATATGGAGAAGAGAAGTTAGTTTATACTCGTATATTATGAAGATAATAATTTAGATGAGTCAGTTAATTTTTCGAGAGAAGCTATACTCGGAGTATATATGAGTTTAAAGTACAGCAAAGAAAAATTTCAAGGAAAAGTTCTGAGTGAGCAAAACTACACTACCATTACTGTGTGGATGTTTGATGTTATCAGAAAAAAATTCAGGAGACCAAGTCATGAGTGCTAAATGAAATGTCAGAGTTCAAGTATAAAAATTCTATCTTCTTTGCTGGGAGGTTTAGATTGGTTTTAAAAACATGTCCATAAAACGAAAATAATATGGAATTTATAATTAATCATAAATTAATACATGTGTTAAGTAATCAACATAAGGATAAACAAATAAGGAAAACAAAAAATCAAAATCAATAATCAATAATCATATAAGGAAAACTGGTATAAATAATTCAATATAAAGAATAAAAATGTCTATAATTAATACTAATAAGTTGCCTATGAGTATTTATATCATAGATTATATTATTTGTGGAATACATTAGAAAGAGGAAAGCATAAAATCAGTACTTTTGCAAATAGATTTTTTTTTGGTACTGGGAATCAAACTCACAACCTCATGCTTGCCAGGCAGCCACTAAGCAATATCCCTCCCTTGAAAATAGATTCATAAATACTATTCAACTATCCTGAATGTGTTAATAAACATAAGCATAGAGATGTTTTTGCCATAATAACAGATATTGCTCATTTATCACCTTAAACTCTTATAAACAGACAAAGCAGAAAATCTATTTCTGTCTCATGCTAATCATATTTTTTTCCTCTAAATGAAGTCCCTGTAAATCTTTTTGAAAAACTGGTTTGTCAGTATTGCACTTCAATTCTGTGGGCTGCTTCTTTAAAAAGACAGGTAATTTGCTCAGAGAAATGGTGACTTCTGTTACAGCACTTGCTATACTATTGACTAACTGAGAAAACTTTAATACTTCAAAATAGAAGTGTCTGATATAGTTCATCAACAGGAGTAAGTGAAATAGAGAACAAATTCCAGAATTTCATGATATTATTTGATATTCTAACCAAATATATCATGACTTTCACAGGCTTTTTTTACTTGCCTTAGTTCATGTTTCTTAGACAACATCCAGAAATAATGATGTCTATGTAAAAGTTTATTGGGAATACTCTTCTTATCAGCATAGAGACACCAAAGACTCATGAGTGGAGAGAGGTTAGACATTGTGAAGCACTGCAACAGAGAAGCCAGAAGTTCTAGATCTGATAGGGTCTTTCATTGTTAATTTTCCCTGGAAAAATAAAAGGACTTCATATGCTAATGTATCAGTCCATGTGTGTAACAGAGTCATCTGAAATGAGAGAGCTATTTTTAGTAAACCATCTCGTGAGGTTATGATCAATACTGACTACTGTGAACAAGTGTTGTCTTGTTTACTTTTCTGTCATTGCTGGGGCAAAATGCCTGACACCCAAAATTAAGAAAGAAAAGGTTTATTTAGCTCACAGTTTGTGGAGGTTTCAGTCCTTAATCAGCTGGATCCAAGGCAGGGTGGCAACACTTCAAGGTGGTAGAAGATAGCAAAATCAGCAAGAACAAAAGGGCCGGGGGACCAAGCCTGCTTTCCTCTCTTTTATTGTAACCTGGTTATCCCCTCCCCAGGGTAGGTGAAGCATTCACAAATTCCCTACTCTACTCTTGAACAAGAGGAGAATGTTTAAAAAGTGAGGACTCCCCCAAAAAAGTGAGGAGCCTACGCCCTACTGAGTTCCTTAGTTAAATTAAACTTTTTGAGTTGATACAATATATCAACCATCACAACCCACTCCTTGTCAATTTGGCAAACCAGATGTATTTATTTAAATCAGCCTCCAGATAAAAAGACATTCTTATTCTTATCATTTTACAAGTTGAACATTATAACACAGGTTTAACAATCCTTAAGAACCAGTATTAAGTCTATCAACATTATATTACATAAAAGCCATAGCATTTTCTCCCTTTCCCCCCAGTGACTCACGCACATTCCTTTATGCAAAAAGCATTTAGTCCAACTGCAAGAGTTGCCAGAGTCCTAATGATTTTAGCATTGTTGAAAAGTCCAAGTCCCAAGTCTCCTTTGAAATTTAAGGCAAATTTTTAGCTGCAAGTCCCTGTACAAATGAAAACAAAATTAAACACTTTCAATATACAATGGCACAAGATAAATGTTTTCATTTGAAAAGTTACAAACAGGGATAAAAAGGATGGGACCAAAGCAAGTCCAAAACCCAGCAGGGCAAACATTAAGTCCTGTAGTTCCATGTCTAGCATCTGAAACAATCCTTGGCAATTGTGAGCTTCAAGGGGCTTGAGTGTTGCATCCCTATGGCACTCTTGGTGGTTGTAACTTCCATGGCTTCTCTCTTTGGCCCAATTCGCTCCCTCCTTACAACTTTCCTTAGATAACCTATGTTCTTGACTTTTTCAAATTTGTGTCTCCACTGCATCTTTGGATTTACCCTCACAGTTTCTCATATTGCCCTCTTAGGGGCACACTGAAATTGGAGTGACAGACTTCTTAACCTCAAAACTCTTGCATTCTTAATACACCTAAAACTAGCACCACGTAGACGTTGTCAAGGTCTTGCCAGCTGAAGCAATATCCAGGCTTTCCTCTCTTAGCTGTAGAGGTCAAGTGCCTGAGTCACCGTACACTCTGAATCCAATTCTGAGGAACACATTTTCTATACCACCACCATTCTGGAACATGGTGCTCTGTGGATTTCTCCTCAAAGCAGAGTCTTATTTTTGCAGTTTTGAGACTGCAAAGTGTAAAGACTTGCTCCTTTCTGTTATTCCTTCAAGTCATCTTTTCTATTCTCCTGTTCCTTTTCAGCAATTGAGATAGCCTCAGCTCTGTCTTTGCAGTCCACAGCTTTATTACAACTTCTTTTCTGGCCATACTCACAATGCTTTGAATCATCAAATACAATAAAATTCAAAAGGTGACAAAAATCATGTTTTAGAAACAATATTCTATTTTTAAACTTATTAGAATTATTTGTTACAGAACTTATATTTTGTGCTGCTTAAAGATTCAGCCTAAACTACTTTTGATACTTCAATTAATTAGGTAATTAGGGCTCATAATGACTTAAAATAATTGTTATGGTTTCTATCTAGATTGTCTCCACAATGCCCCATGTGTTCAGAGGTGTGGCATTGGAAGGTGATTAGATTATCAAGACACAATATATAATTCATCTACCAATTAATCCATAGCTGAACGTGTTATAAGGAGGTTGGGCCAGACTGGAAAAGGTAATGTATTGGGGGCATCACCGGGAGGGTTATCTCCCACCCTGTCTTCTCCCTTCGCTCTCTGCTTCTTGGCCACCATGATGTGAACAACTTTATTTTGCCAGACCCTTGCTCTGTGCCAGAATCAGCTGATTATGCCCTGAATCCACTAAAAGCCGTAAGTCAAAATAAACTTTTCCTTGTTTAAATCATAGTAAGATATTTTGCCCCTGTGATGAGGAATGTGACTAAGATAGATATTGGTGCTAGAGAAGTGGGGTCATTTTTGTGAAAGTACTTGACCGTATGATTAGAATTTTTTGTAACTGGTTCAGGGGAAGAATTGGAAGTTTTGAATATGCTGTTTCACAAAGCTCTGAAATGCTACAAGCCCAGCTTGACAAAAGTATCCGTTTGGGAACTTTTTCCCAACAAAGAGAAAATGAGTAAAGTTTTAGTCCCAGAGAAATGGAGTTGTTACAGTGACCATACTTGACCATGTGGTTTAGAAACGTTTGGAAATGATTCATGGAAGTTTTGGAAAGTTTAGAGATGTTGACTAAACAAGCCCTAGAGTGCTGTTAAGTACAGCTAGCTAGAAGATTCTGGTCAAACCTCAGAAGACAAGAATATTGATAGAAGTGAAGACTGCAAAGACCAGGTTATTTTTTAGCCTAACTTTCCATTGGGTAGTACTTGACAGAAGCATTCACAGTATGTCTTATCGCATTTTATAGACACTCAAGAAAGTGGTCTCTCAGAAGAGGTTCAGAAAATGACAATAAAAATGAAATAAATGAGTTTAATATGAGGGGGAGTATATTGAGGAAGATCAATGGCAATATGTCTTTTAGTGAAATAATGTTTTGGTGAAACACACACCTTAAATTTTAGTCAGATTTTGTACCCTAGTTCTTGTGCATTATTTACTAAATATTCAACACTTTTCAAGTTATAATAGTGTTAGTACTATTGTCTTTTTTGAATACTTCAATAATATTTGTATCAGTTTAAATGATGTACCTATGCATGTATTAAATGAGTTGAAAAAGGAAAATGTATGAGGGTCTTTCTTGGCAATGGGTTCATATTGGCAGTTGTGTGATTGTTGTAAGAAATGAAACTCAAAAAAAAAAAGAAAGAACTGAAATAAACGCATTTAATTACTCGCCTAGTTATGCTTTGAACTTGTAGAGCATATATCACATACAAGCATCTATGCTAATATCTGAGGGACTAAAGTAAAATCATGATTTGCTGATAAGTAATTTATAATACGCATATAGAAAGTGACAAGAAAATTAAGTATGAAAACATGAACAATATGTTTAGGTGTTACAGAAGCACAAATGACAATTACAGTTTTCGATGTCTGCTTAGGAAAGAGTTCATGAAGCAAGAGGAATAGATTTTATTTTGGCCAGAGAAAGCAAGGCTTATATGTGCAGATACAGCTGAAGCATATCCAGAGAGTATCTGAAAATACCAAAATGACTGGAGCTAAGTCAGAAAATGGATTTCACAAAGAATTTGCATTTACTGATGCATAAGCACTTTACGCATAGTCCTAAATGTGGAGGAGGAGAATGTATAGACATTGATAAGTCCAGAAAACTTGAAGGATTAGACTAAAACAAAAAACATTGGCAGTTTATGAATGTCATATTACAAATGAATCTCTATTATTTAATATTGCATAATTCATTGATTCCCAAAGGGAAATGGAAGATTATTTTACTCTTTGGATTTGCAGCCAAAGTGAAGAAATTTGAATGTCACACCCATCCCAGGATTTGGGACATATCCTTGGCAACTCTGATCTATGTAAAAGTAACAAAAGTCTTTTTCTTCATTCAAATTTCAGTCTTCTGTTGGCTGCTGTCCTATAGTCTAAATGTATTGTGTGCTTGTGTATGTGTGTGTGTGCATTTGTGTGTGTTTATGTGTGTCTGTGTACCAATTAAGTAACGATAGTCTTAAATGAAACATTTTTATATTTAATATTCCTCAAAATGAGAATTGCTGAATATCAGTACAGTTTGATTCTTCTACTTTTGTGTTCCCTATGGAACACCATAACACACTTCCTTTTTCATTGGCATCCTCACGTGTTAATTGGACATTAAAAAGTAGATTTGTCATTATTATCTTCAAGTCTTTAAGAACATCAACAGGGAAAAAAATCATATATTACAGGAATAAAAAAATGAAAATAAAATTTGCTCTAAACTAGCAAACAGAAACACAAATATTTGCTTATGTATTCCATAGCATCTACATCATAATGATATGATTATATAATTTAAATATAGTTTCAAAAGAAGAGGAATTTGCATTTTTTTTAAAACCTTAACATTTTAAGTGATCATTTCAGTATTTTGACGTAGAAAAGAAGACAATGTGAGACTATCTCAGTCTATTTTGTGCAATTGTTAACAAAATACCTGACATTGGTCAGTTGGTTAAGAACAGAGATTGATGTCATTCTGTAGGCTGGCAAGACAGAGACAAAGGTCTGCATCTGGAGAGAACTTTTTTGCTGTGTCATTCCATGGGAGAAATGAGATGGGCAGGACAGTATGCTTAAGAGAGCGGGAGAGAGAGAGAGTCTCAAAACACCAGAGTGGTTTTCATAGTGGATCAACTTGTGCAAAAATGGCATTAATCCATTTATGAAGGCAGAGTCCTCATGACCAAATCGCATTTTAAAAGTACTGCCCATTCTCACTATTGCATAGGAAATTAAGTTTACAAAATATGAACTTAGGGGAATATATTCAAACTTAGCACTTGCATTTTAAAATACATGAAAAATTCCTTCCTTTTCTGACTACATTTATGCACTGTGAGCTTCACACTGAAATTATGACTAAAAAATAATGACAACTTATTAAACATTTAAATTCAAATGCTCAAAATATAGAAAAAACTGCAAAATATTTTCATTTTGTGTAACTTAGGTCATACTGGGCATATTTTTCTCATCATAACATTATATCTTGATTAGTATTCTATAATACACCTGTACCAAAATTATCTATTATTAATATCTGTAATATATTTACTTTCTAGGATTATAATCAATTTCTGTTGCATAGTTGGATTTGTAAGTATCGTAAGTGGCTTAATTGAATCAATCTCATAAAACTTTGTAATTTTATTTGTAAAATTACAAGCTAAAAAACTAAAAAGCTATTTTACTATAAACAATGTACATTTTACACTGAATATGCAATTGATTTTCAAAACTATAATTATGTCCTAAACTATATCAATGGCCAAATGAATCTTCAAGGTTATATATATGTTTACTTCTACTTTGTGGGAGTTGGCATACTGTGTTTTCTAAATTTGAGTTTCCTTTCAGATTGTTTCTTTTTTTATTTCAAATGTAAAAATATAGGTCATTTTAAATGGATTTCAAGTTTTTCTGAATGAAATTAATGATGAATTACAATATGAGTTATATGATCATTTTACAAGTGAAAAACATTAAAAGGTTTGATATTCTTTCTGCTAATTTATAGTGTTAAAGAATTGACCTACTAAAGCAAGTTGTAGTCTGCTCATGCAGATTTTTAGGTGATAGAGAAGCAAAATCATAGACCCACATACCTAGCAATAATCAGGTTGATCTGTAACACAAAAGAGTATTTGGGTTTTTAAGATTAGTTTTGTTAGATTTGTTGCTTTCTATAAATTCAACTTAGAGGACATCTGTTTTACTATTTCAGGACTGGAGAACCTAATCAGTAATTCAGTAGAGTCAGTGAGCATGAGATTACTACAAAGGAATTGTGATACTGTGAAATAATTTTAATCTATGCTACTGTAGGACCTATTATATTCTTCCTATTAGTCTAGATAATAAATGTCTAGGAAATTTGTTTCACTGGCAGAGAATATTTATTTTTCTTCTGTATATCTAGATATCTATTCATAAATTTATTTTATCAGAGTTTTATAATAAACTTTACTTGTCAATAAGAACAAAATTTTCTATTACTAAATATTTTCACAGGACAATTAATTTATAATTTCTTGTATCTTTTACTATTTCTTAAATTATAGTATTATAACTTGATGATTTTTTCCAGGAGGATATCATATCCACTTTTTAATTTCAGATATCATTTTCTATACTTCTTGGAAGTGTGAGCTTCTCTGTACAATAATCTCAATTTTTGGAGGCTCCATTAAACATACTAGTAGTAAATACACTCATATAGTGGATTATTCCAGTGAGTTTCATTATTTCCAGTGTTATTTTGCTTGCAAATTAATGCTTTCTCTAAGGCCAGTTACTTAGTCTTAATATTTGACGTATACAAAGCAATTATAATATAAACAATAAAAATAAAAGTTAAAAAGAAAATAAATTTCATGGTTTTTATTCTACTCTTTAAGTTTATTGTTAGTTATTTTTGTGTCTGAAAATTTAAAAGAAGTT